>JABSTB010000271.1:0-74545 GCA_013756995.1 Neonectria neomacrospora
GGTTCGAAGTTCTTCAAGGCTCGGACGGGGAGCTTGTATTGCTCGGAGGAATGAGAGATCGTAACTCTTGAGTGAAGGAGAGGTCGTAGCTCTATGTATGGAAGGGTTCGAAGTTCTCAAGGGCTCGGAGGGGGAGCTTCGGTTCGCGAAGGGAGGGATGGTTGGAGGTCTTGTTTAGGAGGACTCGAAAGTTCGAGAACGCATGAGGTTCTTTATGGAAGAAGATATTGAATCTCTTAATTATGGGATAATTTTGGGTTCTTATTATCGGACAACTGAGACGGCTCGTGAGGAGGAGATTCGCAGTTCTTGGAGTAGAGGCCGGTGCTCTCGAGGACAGGGGAAGGTTCGGGTTTCTTAAGGCTTCGAAGAGCAGCTCGGGCTTTCTGCAGGAAAAGCGGTCAGAGTTTGTAGATAGATACGGTGCGGGGTCTTATATCAGGGACAAGGGACGCAAAGTTGTTAGAGAAGTAAGAGATCTTTAGTTTGACACGCTTCAAAGGGTTCTTAGGAAGGAAATCCAAACTCAGGTCGGAAAGCTGATTCGAGATTCTTAAGAAAGACACACTGGGCCTCTCAGATGAGTAAGAGTTCGAAGTTCTTGAGGGGAAGGAGGAATCGGAGTTCTTGGACAGGAGAGGGCCGGCAGAATGGAGCGAGGAGGAGGAGGAGTGGTCGATACTCTCTGGCGAGTAACTGCTCGGGCTCGGAGGAAGTGAATTCGAAATTCTTGGAGGAAGAGAGACAGGGGCTCCCAGGTACGGAAGGGTTCGCTCTTGTAGGAAGGAATGTCGGATTTAATGAAGGGCTCGTGGTGCTCGGATGGTTTTCCACAAGATCTAGAAAGTACCTACAACCGCAAGACTTGTCAGAAATTTCATTTGATTTATTGGGCTGGGTGATACGAGGCTGTAGATCGAGGAACCCCGATATGTGTTAGGTACAGTTCGAGGTGAGATCAAGCCTTTCGACGAAACCTAATTTCCGGGGATGGTAACAAATACCATTACTAGTAGCATCGATGTTAGCATTCGGTGGCCAATTTCTTCATTCTCAACCTGGATTAACTCATTTTTAGGCAGCATAGCCACTGATCCTTAGAGGACGGTGAGTCTCGAATGCTATGATCAATACAAGAAGCATTAACTTAGCCACCCGCCTACCATCCTCCGCAGTGTTGAGTACTTTGAACAGATGCTAAACTCGCTTGTCAGCTGAATGACCTTGACCCTGGAGTCTGGTTAAGTCATCTCAGTGCCGGGCTGCCCGTGTCAAACTGCATAACTCAACTGGGAGACGATGAAGCCGTAGGCTTTCCCATCGTGAGGATCTCCTTGGTTCTCGTCAGCAAGCTAAATTGGGACTCACTAGTCTCCAGCCACAGTAAGACTCACCTTCCGTCCCTGCCACGAGAAGGCACATGGCTTTTCCCAGTCAGGCTCGCCGGATCGCTAGCTCTTGGCCGCGTGGCTGCTCAGTTTCGGGTCCCATCAACTGCTCTTTGGTTTTTAGGTCCGCAGAGACCATCCAGTCATCCTGTTTTGGATATGGAGACCAAGGTACGAACCTGAAGAGTCTCGCAGTCCCGCGGGTGGGTGCCCAAGTGTAAAGATCGTTGTGCTCTCGCGTTCGTCGTCTCTGCTGAGGGGGAGGATCGGAGGGCATCGCTTCAGGGCAACCATAAGAGATGAGCCACTAGGTTGACACTTCGGGTGTAGTAGATTCTTTTGTCATCGCTGGCAGCCGTAGATAAGTGCGCGGTCATTTTCGTTCTGTTCGGGGTGGCCCTGGGGCCCCACTGCCCGATTCTCATCAGCTTCGCGTTCCACTCAGCCAACCCAGGCGTGTCTGGGGCAACTCACCGTGATGATCACTTCTCGCCGCGTACATGGAGCGGATAGCTAGAGGCTCGTCACGGCTGGGTATGGGATGTCTGAGATTGTTTTGTGTTCGAGGGAGAACCGTCGGGGCGACAGCAAACATTCCCGGGTCTTTGCTTCCACCATGTCGGAACCCGTCATCTAAATAATTTTGCAGTATCCCATGATATTAGTACTCATCATGGATCAACCAGGAGATCTCAAATACCTCTTATTATGGCGGACAGGCATTCTCGTCGTGACAACTTTGGTGTTGCAATGATGAAGGGATCGAGATTCTGGCGAGGCCCGCATCAACAAAAGTGCCCACAGAAGGGAGATCTGGCACGCCGGTCAAGTTCGATGCTGGGAATCATAAGCAAATTGACCCTCGGTCGTGATATATCATCGAACTCGTGTGGAATAAAACTGAAGGCGTAAGAGATGCCAAAAGGGCCGGACTAGGGAGTGTTGGTTTGTTAGCAATTCAGGGCCTGAGCCAGGGCGCTAGTGAGCACAAATGCGCTGTAGACTTCGCTTCTGCACGTGCCACATGCTCTCCAGCCGGCCCTCATCGCTCAAATCCATGTCGATCATCGTCATTTATTTATTTGAATTTTCACCAATCTCTGACATCGGAAGTACAAAAGCAACGATTCATAATGGCCCGTCTCAAGGCTCCCTCGGCCCTCCCAGAGCTGGTGAAGTCGACCTTTGCAAAGGCATGCTCCGAAGGCCATGTGCACTATTACCCCTCCCAAGCCACCATCCTCTACGCCAACGATATCCCAGTGAGTATGGACGTGTCCGCTGCTCTCCACGATGTAGCCTAAGTGATGAAGAGGAATGGAGCTAATCGTCTCTGCAGTTCCAAGTCCGCTTCTCTCCGGCCCTGGCCAACAAGCCCAAGCCCGCCATCAAGGACCACACCAACCCTCGCAAGTTCTTCGACCCCTTCGCCGACCCTCCCGCAGCTCTGCGTGTGACGGACCTGGGCCCGTCGCACTACCTCGTGCTGAACAAGTTCGCCGTGGTCCCTGAGCACTTCATCCTCGCGACGACCGAGTTCAAGGCCCAGACTCATCTGCTCGAAGAGGCTGATCTGGAGGCCACTCTGGCGTGTATCCAGGCGTACGAGGCAGCAAAGGGCGCCGAGGGACCAGGCCATCACGACGGTGACACAGCCAACGACGGTGGTCTCTTTGCCTTTTTCAACTGTGGTGATCACTCCGGGGCGAGCCAGCCTCACCGGCACATCCAGCTGCTGCCCATAGCAAGAATGAAGGACGGCCTGGCCGCTGACAGCGCTTGGACTGTCCTCGCAGACAGTCTGACGTCCAGACCCGCTCCCTTCGCCACCTTTGCAGAGAAGATTAACTTGGAAATGCCAGCGCCGGAACTTCACGCCGTTTACCTCCGCCTTTATCGACAGGCATGCCGAGCCGTGGCCGCACACACGGGAGAGACACGCACAGACGAGGCTACAACGGAGGACCAGGCTGGCGAGACCAAGATCAGCTACAACATAGCCTTGACCAAGGACACACTTGTCGTCTGCCCGCGGTTGGCAGAGGGCGCGGTAATACTGAGCAAAGATGGAGCAGTGCTGGGGACTCTATCGTTGAATGGGACGCTTCTAGCTGGCACAGCGTTAGTCAAGAATGAGCTAGAATGGGAGGCACTCAAGAAAGACCCCGAGGGATTGCTACAAGTGTTGAAGAGGATCGGAGTCACAGATGAGATTGTGCACGGAAACTCGGTTCGAATCTAGATCGCGGGTCTAGCGAGTAGCCCTGTGTTTTTGTCTAGAAGACGATTGCTATGCTAGGAACTAACTACTTGATGAGTCCCAGATTCCTTGCAAACTTTGAACCCTTAATCCCCTCGTACAAATCCTGTCCTTGTGCCATGTGAATCAGTTGTTCGATCAAAGATCAGCCAGCCGCCAAGGCAAATTCCAGATGAAACCCGATCCTCGTTTGCGAAAAACAAAAACATGAAACCATTGTGATAACCTTGAGTGTCGGAAAGTGCCAACAAAAGGAAGTCGAGGTCAAGACAAAGAGGTCTTAGATTCGGCCCTGCTGGTGAAGCTCAAGGTACTTGCGCTTGAGAGCAGTGGGTCCGAACTCGTAAGTGGCCCCATTATCCCGCATCCAAATCCCAATTGCTCTCCAAGTGATGTGAACATCCTCCGGGTTGGCACCCTGGCAGATTGTGATAATCGCCCGACAGAGGAGGTCAACCTGGCGAGATGTTTAGTTCTTCGGCTCAAGTTAGGAAAAGTGTTGATGAAGAGATAGATGAAGGAGGTGTCAGAGTAAACTTACATCCACGTTGGTGAAGATAGGGTGGCGGACTCGCTGGTTGCGAGCTCGCATCAGGACACGGTGGCGGCCTCGGAGAGTGCTCTGAGCCTCCTGCATGTTGCCCATCTCCTTGATCTCGCGGTAAGTGAAGCCCCACTGGCGACCTCGGATGAGGTAGATGTTGCGAGACTGGGCGTCGGGACCGGGAGGGTGAGCCATCATGTAAGCTCGGCGCATCTCCTGGGCAACAGCGCGGCTGGGACGGCGGGCAGGGTTGGCAGGGCGGGCGTTGGGGTTGAGGCGGAGACCAGGGAAACAAGCAGCCAGTCTCTCGTAGAGAGGGCTGATGTTGTCCTCGTCAACGATGTCGGGGCCGAAGAGCAGGAGCTGGACAAGATCATGAGTGACATCGAACTCAACTCGCTGGGTTCCAGAAGCCTCGTCAGTGAACATTCGAACACTTGGGTCAAGCAGGAACGAAGGGTGGGCAACACGACGAGGAGTGGCGTTGGCCCAGTCAGGAGTAACAACAACTTCACCTGGGGCATCCAGGTGGGCATCCATGTACCGAACATCGAAGTCGCCAAGGTTAGACTCGTCATCCTGGTCAGCAAAGTCAGACTCGTCAGAGTTGTCCTCAATGAACTGGGCGTTGGCCTTGTTGACGTTGCCAAGATCCATGTTGTTGGCAAATTCAACGTTGATGGGGTTGGCAGCAACGGCAGGCTGAATTGGGCCAGGAGCGCCAAAGTTCATGTCAATGTTGAGAGCACCAGCAGCAGGGATGTTCATGTTGGCGAACTCGTTGAAGTTGAAAGCGGGAGAAGCAGACTTAACCTGGGCCTGGGCCTGGGCAACGACAGCGTTGACGTTCATGCCAGCAGGGACAGCTGGGCCGGCCTGGTTGACGTTGTCAAAGACAAGGTTGGCACCAGGAGAAGCGACCTCGTTCTCAGCGATGGCCATCTTCTCGAAGTTGTTGCCAAGGTCGTTGTCAGCCTGTTCAGAAGTGTTAGTGTATGTGTTATGAAGGGTAGGGTGTGGAATACTTACCTGAGTGAAGCCGACGTTGTTCATGTTCAAGTTGCCAGGCTCATTGCCAGCCTGTGAAGAAGTGTTAGTGTATGTGTCATGAATGGATAGGGTGTGTTGAATACTTACCTGAGTGAAGGGGAAGTTGTTCATGTTCAAGTTGCCAAGGCCAAGGTTGTTGTGAAGGTTGGCGAGGCCAGTGTTGTTGTTGAAGTTGGCAATGGCAGTGTTGTTCATGTTGGCGATGGCGGCGTTCATGGCAGCGTTAACGTTGGCAAAGCCAGCGTTGTTGTTGTCCACGGAGCCAGCAGAAGGGCTGTTGCTCATGTTGGTGACAGCAGGGCTGTTGTTCATGACGGCACCAGCCTGGCCCATGTTCTGACCAACATTCTGAGCAAGGAAGGGGTGGACAACACCAAGATGGTTCACAAGCGGGTTGATACCTGGGTTAGTCATGGCAAGAGCATGAAGAGCGTTGGCATGAGCAAAGACGGCCTTGATGTCCATGTTGTTCTGAGCCTGGGGAGCAACAAAGCCGTTGTTCATGAGCTGACCAGGCATGCCACGAGGGAGACGGGCAGGCTGTGGGACAGCGTTGCCGTTCATGCCAGAGTTGGCGGGAACGTTGGTGTTGTTGGCACCAGAGGCATCAGTGCCTTGGGCCTGGCCTTTGCCCGAAGGCTGGCCGTTGGGGTAATGGATCATAACCATGATGGGCAACAGTGATGTTGGTTCAAGATGGTCTGAAGGGGTGTCTGACCAAGTGTCAGAAGGTGTTTGTGGAAACACGAGGAGGGGTAGGAGGGGTAGGAGGGTTGTTGTGGAAACACAAGAGGGATGAGAGGAGGATGTTGCACCACAACCAAGAAGCTTACCAAGTTGCTTGATGATGATCAAGAGGGTAAGGTGAGGTTCGGATCTGCTCTCGAAGAGGGAGATCGGAGAAAGAGTTTGAAGAAGAAGGCTTGGTTTGCAGAAAGAAGTGGTGACGATGGTGTGTGTGAGGATGAAGGAAGGAAGAAAGTTGAGGACGAGGGGAAGAGAGGGTGTGTTTAAATAAGGGGAAATCCTGGGATTTCAAGACCTCTTCCTAATCGGGAACCTGGGCACTCTCTCAAATAGGTCGAGAGTCCCAGTAAACGTTTCTGTATTGTGAGCAGAAACCGAAGTGAGAAGATGTTGAAAAGGTGAAGGTGAACAGGCCCACAGCAAACGTGGTGGGTGGATAAATAGGCTTGAAGTGTGGCGTTCAGGTGACCAGGTGACGGCGAGCAGGGAGGCTGGACGAGTGAGGACCAGGGCAACTGGGGGGCAACGAGGTCAATGGGCACTGGTAGACAATAGGAACCGCCTTTGAAAGGAGAAACGACTCGAGAAGCAGGCCAAAAGACCGTTGGGGCTTCTTATGGGCGAGGACGAGACGTTCCCACAATGCTCTGAATAACACGGGTATTTTCCCCTTTCCCTCGCCGAGATTACTCGTATTAGATATTGGGGGAATGCCTCTTCGGATGCTCCTCGAGCTGGGCTGCAAGTCAGTGCTCACTAGCATCGGGGCGATGCTTGGCTCAACGGGATATCTCCAGGGGGCCCGCACTCTTCCCGCCCGCTGTGGGGAGCACCATCGCTCAGGGCATCTCAGGAACGAGGCGGTAGGGCTTGGGGCGTGGGCTGTCCCATTCCCTTTTCGTCAGGGCTTCTTTTTGTCAGGCCCAGGCTCGTCCCTTTTCGTCAGGGCCTAGTCTGCCTGCCCCTCCTAGTCCAGCACTCAGGGCATCTCTCATTCACCCCCTTTGGGACATCGAGTCTCTGCCCCGGTCGAGGAAGGATCTTTACGTCCCAATTAGGCTAGCCATAGCAAACACCACGAGCAGAGCACGTTTCTTGAGGCACGCCCCTTGTCTAGGTATCGAGTATTGGGGGGTTTGGCCAGAGTCACTAAGCAGGAGACTGACCATTAGGATGAGCAGCAGACTGGGAAGCAGTCTGGCCACCAGTCTGGCCACCACACTGGACGCTAGAAAAGGCGTAGCCCGATGTGGACGAGACCCCAGTGCGCATCGTAGATCGTGATCTGCACGTACGTTGTCGGTATGCAGGCCATCGCACAGCAGGGGGGACGCCCGAGCGCCATCCTTCGTAGATTCACTTTAACAGATCCAGTGTAGCATTAAGTCTCTTCCTTGGGAGCCGTGCCTCGAAGTGCTCCACGCCATGGTGCGTAAGCTCGGGGCGGCGCTCAAGCGTAACGAAGAGGGCCTTGGAGTTTCTCGACCACCCTGACAAAAGCGGGAGCGCACCGTGGGGAGCTGGGATTAAAGTCTCCGTGCAACCGTCCAGCTTTGAGGGCGAGGGGCGGTCGATTTCGTGGCCCTGGGCTTTCTCTCATCCCCATTCGTTCGTCATTTCTGCAGCTGGTCGCTCGAGTCGAGTCGAGTTTGCTCTACCCCCGGTCCAAAAGTCGGCCACGTAGCAGGGCTTATGCACGTCACCTGCTTTAGCTCGAACCCACCTCAGATTCCCTTCACTACCAGTGCCTTGAAGCTCGAGCAGGGATCATCAGAGGACTTAATCACGGAGTCAAGGAGTCAAACACGATGCAGAAGTGAGGAGATTGTCAGTGCTGAACAGGGGTGCCTAAGGCTCTACTAGCAGGTTCACAGAGCCACAGACAGACTAAAGTCAAACACGCAGCAGAAGGCCATCCCGTAATGTCAGTGTTGGTCTGGCCCCTCGCCCCTCGGACCGGCGAGGAGGGGCCAAGTTTGAAGTTCCCGCGCTGTGCCGTCGTCGAGACTGGGTCCGTGAGAGACGCCGTCTTTCCCAGTTGATAAAATACTGCATATCCAGGAAGCCGGGTCGCAATTTGTAGCACGGCAAGCTACCTTAGATCCCCAAGACCATTGACGTACAGCCCAGACTCCCGCAGTGTGGGTGGCCCGGCGTGTTTGAACCACGCCAAGCCATGCAGCCGTGGCACCCCGCGCCCAAGGACCCCTGGTTCCCTGTCTCTCTTGGAGATCTGACCACCCACTCATTCTACTTAGCGGGCAAACATGTCTCGAGAGGGAGGGGCGGCAGAGGCACGGGAGGAATCGCGACGGCTGCACGGGCAGCAGGGACTCGCAGGCAGCAAGGACTCGGCCGTAATGGGATTCGCCCATATTGGGGACGTTGCAGAGTTGTTTGTCCAAGTGCATTATTGACTCCGGGCGCTGGGAACAATGTAACGTACCCAGACTAGGTGATCTGAGCAGGGGTGGCCAGGGCTGCCCTGAGATCGATCGGTCCTTTGGCACCTCGCAATGTGCCGGTGGCTTCTGGCCAGGTCTCCACATCACAATGACGCCAGGCTGGTCTTCTCCATTCGACGGGCTTCCAAGGGTGGCAGGGTGGCCAGGAGACCGGGGCATACGCTCCTTTTGCTTTTGGCAGACAGTTGGAGCAATAGAGGTGCGCGAACGGCTAGGCAATGGGGCACTGCGCGTGCAGCCTGATCGATGAGTGGCGCAGGTCTGGGATTCCTGGCCTTACGGAATGCTTCCCCCCGCGACACGATGCATCTCAGCTCAGTGTATGCAGCCGAGGAGATGAAGCCGGGGAAGTGGGACAAGCAAGTTTGCTATCGCCTTGAATTCCGTGGGAGCTGCCCGAGGCTCGAACAGGAAGACAGTGTCTACAGCCTGAGCCTTGACATCCTTTTTTGTTTCTCCCCCGCCTCATCCGCCGCCAGACCAGGGGTGAGAACACTGGAAATCCAGTCCAGCCACCTACCACCGAGCGATCAAGTCCTTTCTTTCGTCGCGAGGAGGCCACTACGTAGAATTACATGCCACCGGCGTGTCGCGTCGTCGTCCAAAGTCGTCGATGCTGAGTAATCTCAGATCTGGGACGGACCGTTGAGAAACAGGGGGCTTTGAGTTAGCTTCCGATGAGCAGCATGGCAGGCATGTCATCCTAACGGCTTTGGGCCTCGCTGGGGTGGGCGCAACAAAAGCCGGGGTGGGCGCGGGATTTCAAAGTTGTGGGTTTATGGCCGTCCCCCCTGTTGACGCGAGAATCCGAGACAGGGAGAGAGGCCTAACGATCGGGACTTGGGCAGAGAGAAAGACGAGAGTACCGGGCACCCGGGAGCTGTGTTTCACCTCACCTTTCAGCCATCACGTGAAGTAATCCGCCTTGTCTCTTGTCACTTTCTGTCCCTTGCGAGCCGTGCCGTGTATGGCTGGCTGTAGTAGCTAGTGCAAGTGCACGAGGAAGCAAGCAGCAGTAGCGGCGAGTGAGGGTGGGGAGTTTGCGAGCCGTGTGCAGTCGGGCATCGCGTATTCGTAGACTCCCGAATGTGCAAATCCTTGGCGTCTGAAAGCGAATGGCAGCTCATCTACGCGCTCGCCATTGTGATGGAATCGGCTCGTCAGGCGGCCAAGCTGCGTGCTGTGGTGTCACTCCCCGCCCTCCTCCTGCAGCTCCTCCATCCCGAAGCTGGAGGCACATCCACCTCAACGTCATCTACGGCAGCATCGAAACGCCGGCAGCAACAAACAACACGCAAGCCAGCGCCACGAGGCGCCGTATTTGCTCTATGATTCATACAGGCGTCTCGCTGCTTGCGAGGCTTTTGTGAGCAGTAACAATAGCGAGACAATCGGGCAGTGGGGGAGAGGTGTTTGCTATCACAATGGGGGTCCAGTATTGACGACGGCTTGCATCAGACGAACGTTTGCCCTGTGAGCTGCCCTGTAGCCCACCCCGCGGCGTCTGTAGAGGGGCTTCTTGGTCGAATGAGATTCTGGAAGAGCCATGGGCCTGCAGAAGAAGGGCAGGTTGTTTGTCCTGCGCAGAATGCAAAAGCTGGTGTGGCTGCGGGCGGGATCTGCGTGGTCTGGAAAGCTTTGCAAAATGAAGACAGCGCTGCAATCCACAACACTGCTTCACCACCCTTTGTGCAGTTCTTCGAGAGTGAAATCAAGTTAAGCAAAATGAAATAATACACGCCTTCTGCAGTACTACCAAGCCTGCTGTTCGTTGCGCTGATGAATTCGAAATGATCCCGGGTAGCAGTGCTGCCCAGAACCGCCTCCAGCCCAGTGCTCACATTCTCCACCCACATAGTTGAGATGCACCCGCACCCGCCGGCAAAGAGAGCTGCACTCATGAAGCAAATCGATTTAAACAAGTGAAAATTGACATCGTAGTCGACATGATGAACTGCCTAGGCAGCTCAAGGTACATGCTTCGGTATCACATAGCCCACCAGAACTCCTGCCATGTCCTTCTAGATAGAAAACCCAGCAAAAAAAAGAAAACACCAAACCAGAGAGCTTGTCGGCTCCTTCTGTGACCCAGGAACGAAACACCCTTCCGACTTCTACCCTACCCTTTAATCCTCCCATTCCTCGTCCAGCTGATCGATCAGCCTGTTCTCTGCATCAACGTTCCGGTCCCTACGGTTGGGACTCGTGCTGAGATGGCGGTAGCCCCGGCGATTCGACACGCTGCGGAAGCACGCCGACAGAGCAATAACGAACAAGTCCTGTTTCCCCTCCGTCAGCCCCATGTCCAGTCCCATGTTCCCATGTCCACCCATTTTCGGGATCAGGGGAAGTATCGCTCTGCTTTCAGCGGGAGGGGACGCACGCAGATGAAGCTCCAGATGCCAGCCCAGAGGCTGTAGTTGGGCAGTTGGCGCCAGCCACGGGAGTGTGCAACGGTCCGGTTATAAAAGATGCCGCCCAGTAGATATACCAGCACAGTTATGACTAGGATGAGGCCGAAGATGCTGCCGGGGCCAACGCTGCCGGGCTTGTGCGGCTCGGCGTGGGCGCAGGCATGGCTTGAGCGGACCTCGAAGAAGTAGGCGCACTCATCCGGGTCGGTTCCAACAAAGTAGACGTTGGCTTGAGTGGCTCCGGGGTCCCGATCGCAGAGGAAGGAGATGGTGGTGGACTTGCGCCTCACCTTGTCCTTCTCGGGTTCCTCAGAGCTGGAGCTGTTATCGGAGTTTGGGTCCGGGTTCTTCTGCTCGTAGTCGTAGTTGGTCTGGGGGTCTCGTTTCGCTATGGCCGTTGGCTCTGGTCCACAAGGAGAGCCCCCAGTGTATTGCAGCACTAGTTTTCGCCCGCGGCTTTGCAATTCCATTGATTCGGAGCTGTGTCTCGGTCAGCACGATGCGCTTCAGTCCTGGTACAGCGTCACACCAACCCTATCGAGTAGACCTGCCCCTTCATCGTGTAGTATGCGCTGACGTTTTGCCAGAGGGGAGGCGTCACGCCGACGACATCGCTGACGGGGTCCACCACGGCACCGCAGATGTTCATGGTGAAGTTCTTGCCGTAGTCATAGCCCTTGGAGGAGTAGTCCTTGGAGGGACCGTACTTGTAGGTGCCTTCGGCCTGTATCGCGGCCATGTCTGGCCGGAGATCGAAGAATGCGCCGCTGCCGCTGGACGACGTTGCGGTGCATGCCGGGACGTGCGTGGTGGTCGACGGAGGGTCCTGGACGGCGCTCGCAGCGGCCACGAGGAAGGGAACGAGGGCGGAGGGTTGGAAGCGCATGCTGGATGGCTTGGCTGGCTACCAGCTGGATGATGGCAGGATGCTGGCTGGATGTCGACCAAGTGTCCGTCGTGTGCGCCAGGGGGTATTCTCGACAGGAGGCAAATGATAAAGCCGGACAAGAACGAGTGGATGGCAATGGGACGGGTAATGCGCCTCGGGCGGTACTAGCAGCTGAGGACAGCGAGGCCTATCATCAGTAAAACTTTGTGGACAAGGGCGGAAACCAAAAAAAGGAACGTGGGTGAAGGAATCGTGGTCAGAGTCGTGGACGAGCTGCAGTGCGATGATAACGCCTCCCGCAACTCAACCTCAAACTGTCATCAAGGGCGTCGTGCATGTGGACGCGGACGTGGACACGAGGTGGACACTTGGAGGATGACGAGGCTTGATTCTGATTGGTGATTGGCTGTGCCGGCTGCTTACAGAATACTGGATTGCCCGGTGGTGTACTCCCGAAGAGCCCCTAAACCCCTTAAACTTGCCTTAGTAAAGAGCCTGTGCCTGTCACCTTGAATTCTTGATCTTCCCTAATAATTATCTCCTGCACCTCTGATTAGCTCCTCAAATCCGTCCCTAACTTTATGTACAATCTATCCGGCCCAACTGTTTATCCGTCAAGACTTGTTAGTCTTCCCGGCGCCGCAACTCTCAGATCCGAATACGATAGGCGACACGAGCCATGGCTAGGTACGAGGAAATGCGCTGCGGCAGGTGTTAGGTTGGCTGGCTGGCTCGAAGCGGGTCCTCTGATCAAAAGCTAGCCACGAGACGACTCGGAACGCGACAGCTCCGGCCGGGCATTCTTCAATTTACAACCCCGCGTATGGTTGACGCGGTGTTCTCAATCTTGCCGACTGCCACAATAGACTCAAATTGCACATTGTTGAGGACCTATAAAGTCGAGATCCTAATTGGATTCGTCTTGTCTTGTTCCGTCCCCTCCACGCCTTCTCCACACTCAACGGCACCAGACGGACTTCATCCCTGCTCAACAGTGGATTGTTGAGCATCTGTTAATTCGGCATCGCGTCGAGACTTCCTTCCTTTCCTCTCCTCAACACCCTCTCCACGACAAGACCATATCCCCGCTGTCAAGATGGCGGCCAAAACAAAGCCGGCTCCTGAGGAAGAGCCTCATGGATACGAATTCTTTGGACCGTGAGTTATCATCAAGACCCTCTCATCGAGAACAACCACTAACCCCAAGGTGTCAACAGTCCCGGTGCCTTTGCCATCTCCTTCGGCCTTCCTCTCCTCGTTTACGTCTTCAACTTTGTCTGCAACGACATCTCGGGCTGCCCTGCGCCTTCGCTCTTGAGCCCCAAGACCCTGTCCCTCGACAAGCTCAAGCTTGAGGTCGGCTGGCCGGAGAATGGAATTGCTGGCCTGGTCAGCTGGGAGGCCACCGCTGCCACTGCTGGGTACATGGTTCTTTCCATGATTCTATACCGTCTTCTCCCTGCAACTGAGGTGGAGGGCACTGAGTTGAGGAATGGTGCAAAGCTGAAGTACAGGTTCAACAGTACGGAATTCTTTGTCTATCTAGGTACATGCGACTTGAGCTGACAGACTCTTAGCCCTATACTCTAGCACCGTCACCCTGGCCGCCCTGGCCGCTGGAACCGCCGCCCAGGGCGCCGAGTTCCCCGTCTGGACCTTCATCTCGGACAACTTCATCCAGATCCTGTCCGCCAACGTCCTCTTCGCGTATCTTGTGGCCCACTTCGTCTACGTGCGCAGCTTCAGTGTCAAGCCAGGAAACAAAGAAAACCGAGAGCTCGCAGCTGGCGGCCACAGCGGCAACATGTTATATGATTGGTTCATCGGTCGTGAGCTGAACCCGCGTGTCAGCTTCCCCCTCATTGGCGAGATCGACCTGAAGGAGTTCCTGGAGCTGCGACCTGGCATGATGGGCTGGATCATTCTCAACTGCTCGTGGTGCGCGCAGCAATACCGCAACTATGGCTTCGTCACGGACAGCGCCATCTGCATCACGGCTGTCCAGGCCCTGTATGTCGTCGACTCGTGGTGGAACGAGCCTGCTATTCTCACTACCATCGACATCACCAACGATGGATTTGGCTTCATGTTGTCGTTTGGCGACATTGTCTGGCTGCCATTTGTCTACTCGCTCCCGGTCCGTTACCTCGCAACTCACCCTGTGTCGCTCGGCCCGCTAGGTTTGGCTGGCATGCTCGCCCTCATCGGAGTCGGCTTCACCATCTTTCGCTCCGCCAACAACGAGAAGAACCGATTCCGGACGAACCCCGACGACCCCCGAGTCGCCCACCTCAAGTACCTCCAGACCAAGCGAGGCAGCAAGCTCCTCATCTCGGGCTGGTGGGGTGTTGCTCGCCACATCAACTACTTTGGCGACTGGATCCAGTCGTGGCCTTACTGTCTGCCCACGGGTATTGCTGGATACCAGATCCTGAGTGCTGGGACTCATGCCGAGGGCGCCCTTGTGATGAAGGACGGCCGTGAGGTTATCCAAGGTGAAGCCAAGGGGTGGGGCATGTTCATTACCTACTTCTACGTCTTGTACTTCGCGATCCTGCTCATTCATCGAGACCGTCGTGATGACGAGAAGTGTCAGCGCAAGTATGGCGAGGACTGGACGGAGTACAAGAAGATTGTTCGGTCTCGAATCATCCCCGGCATTTACTAGTCACTTGACTGCGTGGGCTATGGAGCACGTGGAGTGGATGAATGCATCTTCGACGGCTGATGACTGAATGGAGGATGGACTGGAGGGCATGCAGTGGAGGGCCTGGAATCATAACATAATAGTAATGGCCCGATCAAAAGACGATCCACAGATGGGGGATGGTAGCTTGGGCTAACTAGCCCTCCCATGAACAAACGTTGTAAAATACTTTACCTGCTTCTGCTACGTTGTGTTCTTCGCCTGTCCTATCAATTCATCGGTGGGTATTGAAGAGTGATTTTAACCGCTCCGATGTCAAAGCAAGCCCTTCAAGATCCCACTTTCCAGCCCTTCCGGAACGCCTCGGCCAGACCATGAAGACCAAGGTGGAAGCAACACTGACGTGAGATGCACGACTGCCCCTCATTACGACGTTGCTTTCGCCTCTACAGCTAGCTGCGGGAAAACGGAGAATTGCAACATGGTGATGTTCGCCGAGAGCAACCAAACTGCCTAACGGAAGGCGCAGGACTCGCACGAGGGCTTCTCCAGATTCTAGAAACGGGCCGAAGAGCGCGGGGGAGCCGTTGGTGTACCGCCGGAGAGGGGGATCTTCTGTCGAACTGGGCCGAGTGCCAAGGCGGCGGGTGCGGGGGATAGAGTGAAGTGGACTACGAGCATGGGGCCAGTAACAGGGACTGCCGGACTGGGCAAGCTTCGGGGACTTGGTTGCTTGGATGTTTGTTGGACCATGTCGTCATGCGGGATCGGCTCGACTTCGATGATGGATGCAGCCGGGGAAACGTGGTTGCGAGGGCGAGCAATGTGGTGGCATCGGCGATTTTAGAGTTGGATGCAGACCGCGTTTTAGGAATTTCGCCGGGTGGGACCGGCGTAGGGAACGGAGCACTATACTAGAGCGATGGTTAGAATGATGAGCAGCATGAAAGAAGATTGGGAAGGGTGAGGGCGAGGGCGAGGGTAAGGGTCCGGGGGAGGGTCCGAGGGCGGCGACGTCGGAGGGATCTGTCATGTCGATCGCCATTTGCGTGGTGTTCTTTTTGGTGGAAAACAAGTCAGGGGATAATACGGGACATTCCAGATGAGTGATCAGATATGGAGAGACGAGTAATTTGCTACTCCAATAACCATACGGTTTTCCAAAGAACGAAGGAGTGTATCGTCACTCCTGGGCAGGGTGGCCGTTGGGAGGAATCGAAGCCGAAAAGTGGTGGGCTGCAGATTCATCGTGAGATGCAAGACTGAAGTCTGTGACGTCAAGACAGATCCATGGGGTCAACTGGAGGAGGAATAAAGCCGAAGAAGCTTCGATTAGCATGATCCCATCAGCTGGTCAGCCGCCCTACTCTCTCTTTTCTCCTCATTCTTGATGCCGGTGCTTCTGCGTTGGCGAACCCGGACCCCGACTTCGTCGGGGTTGGCCCTGTATTTTCGCAGCATCGGCCCTTTTCCCTCTGAACTGCCAAATTGACACTGCCGCGTCTCCCCCACAGTCCGGGGCTGTCCACTACCGGCGCAGCACCGCCCTCCCAACGCCCGGCCCCCTGGCTCTTCGAGCTTGGTGTTGACGATGGTTTTGTGGGGGAGAGGCAGAGGGAGCAGGTTGGCAAGGTCCGGGAAGGGGGATCGGCCGCTAGGTGGATTGGTCGGTGGAGGAGAAAGAGGAGCAAGAGTGGAGGAGAAGGGCCATCCTCATCATCATCAGCAGCATCAACAAAACCACTTTTCGGCTTGGTTCAGCGCACGCAGTGCAGAGTGCAGTAGCTTATTCGTACCAGCATTGGACGGATGGAGGTCTCATGTCGGCGAGAAGCCGTGGGTCCAAGCGATAAACGCCGTGACCCAGACATTCGTAGTGCTTTTCGTGCTGTCTTGCTCTGGCACGAGGCACTCTATAGTCTATTCGGCATGAAGGGGGAGACCCAACATTGATTATTACGTGCAGCACTGCAGCAGACACGCACGCGTGAGTGCAACCATAGTGGGTTCTCCATCCGTATCCCGCGTGTTCTCATCCCGGTCTCGTTATAAATAAAGCTTGACGATCGCCCGGGCTCTCGGTGGGATATGTCCGACGACTGGCTTCTCCTGGATCCAAGCTTTGTGTGACGGATACATAGTAGACGCATCTTCCTGTGTATTCCCTTCCTGATCCCATCCTCATCAATCAACCCTGTCCACCCCAGGCCCGCAAACATGAAGACGACTTCGCTCGTCGCAGCTTTGCTGCTCTCGGCCGCTGGCACCGATGCTGCTATTCCCGCCGCCGGTGTGGCCAAGGTGAGTGAGCCCACTTTCTGCTGTTTCCGCTTCCCGCCCCCTGGATCCAACGCCCATGCATCGCCCACGGCATCGCTGCCAATTGGTTGGAGCTCTCCGCTGCTGAGGGGAGAGCTCACCGATCGATGGGCGCCTCGTGGTGATGCAAGCACGAGCGAGCGTTGAGTCCCTCATCCCGTTATTTTGTGGCTGCACCGCCATAACACCCAAAAAATCCAGAGAATCCCTCCTGCTTTCTGCGTCATCTTGCCCCGTCTTTGTGTTTTGTCACGTCTTTCTCTTTGTGGCACCAACACGCGGAATGCCTTACAAACCTTCCGAAAGGAAAAACCTTCCCCGACGCCACAATGCAGCCCACGCTCGCTCTACCGCTGTTCTCACTTGCACTCGCTTCCCTGGCGCGTTCCCACGCTGATATTCAAGTTCCCCTTCAGGTCGCCGCGAGAGAAGACGACCTCGCGTTCTCTCCTCCTCACTATCCCTCGCCATGGATGAATCCCGAGGCCCCAGGCTGGGAGGATGCCTACGTCAGAGCCAAGGAGTTCGTCTCCCAGCTGACGCTCCCCGAGAAGGTCAACTTGACCACCGGAGTCGGGTGAGTAGCCCACCCTTAGATTGCGCGTCCCAGGAGTCTTCGCTAGTATCATTCTGACTCTATACTGCAGATGGATGGGTGAACGATGTGTCGGCAACGTTGGCTCCATCCCTCGCCTTGGCATGCGCGGACTGTGCATGCAGGACGGCCCTCTGGGCATTCGCCTCTCAGATTACAACAGCGCCTTTCCCGGAGGCATCACGGCTGGAGCTTCATGGAGCCGCAAGCTCTGGCGCCAGCGCGGTCTCCTCATGGGTACCGAGGCCAACGAGAAGGGTATCGACGTTCTCCTCGGACCCGTCGCTGGCCCGCTGGGTCGAGCCCCGACTGGCGGCCGCAACTGGGAGGGCTTCTCGGTTGACCCTTACATGTCGGGTATCGCCCTGGCCGAAACCTCCCTTGGTATCCAGGAGGGAGGCGTGATCGCTACCGCAAAGCATTTTGTCGGAAATGAGCAAGGTAAGACAGCAAACCGCTTGTCATCTCACCTAAGTTCTGAAGCTAACGCCATCAAGAACATTTCCGACAGTCCCCCGAGGCCCAAGGCTACGGCTACAACATCACCGAGTCCATGTCGTCCAACATTGATGACAAGACTCTCCACGAGCTCTATGTCTGGCCCTTCGCCGACGCCGTCAAGGCTGGCGTTGGCGCCATCATGTGCTCCTACCAGCAGCTCAACAACTCGTACGCGTGCCAGAACTCCAAGCTCATCAACGGAATTCTGAAGGAGGAGCTCGGCTTCCAGGGCTTCGTCATGAGCGACTGGCAAGCTCAACACGCCGGTGCCGCCACTGCTGCTGCCGGCCTCGACATGACCATGCCCGGTGACACGTCCTTCAACACCGGCCTCAGCTTCTGGGGCGCCAACCTGACCCTGGCAGTCATCAACGGTACCGTTCCCGAATGGCGTATCGACGACATGGCCATGCGAATCATGGCTTCCTTCTTCAAGGTTGGCAGGACCGTTGACACCATGCCCGACATCAACTTCTCGTCCTGGTCCCGCGATACCTTTGGCTACGTTCAGATGGCTGCCAAGGAGAACTGGGAGCAGATCAACTTCGGAGTCGACGTTGTGGGCGATCACGGCCTGCACATCCGCGAAGCTGCTGCCAAGGGAAGCGTCCTCCTCAAGAACAGCGGCTCGTTGCCACTGAAGAAGCCCAAGTTCGTGGCCGTCATCGGCGAGGATGCTGGAGGCAACCCTGCTGGCCCCAACGGCTGCAACGACCGCGGGTGTGACAACGGCACCCTTGCCATGTCTTGGGGCTCGGGAACTTCCCAGTTCCCTTACCTGATCACCCCGGATCAAGCTCTCCAGTTCCAGGCTCACACTGATGGCTCTCGTTACGAGAGCATCCTCAACAACAACCTATGGGAGCAGACTCTTCAAGTCATTTCTCAACCTAACGTCACCGCCATTGTCTTTGCCAATGCCAATGCCGGCGAGGGCTACATCAATGTCGACGGTAACGAGGGTGACCGCAAGAACCTCACTCTCTGGAAAGAAGGCGACGACCTCATTAAGAACGTCTCCTCCATCTGTCCCAACACCATCGTGGTTCTCCACACTGTCGGCCCGGTCCTCTTGACTGAGTGGTACGACAACCCCAACATCACCGCCATCGTTTGGGCCGGTCTTCCTGGCCAGGAATCCGGCAACGCAATTGCCGACATCCTCTATGGAAAGACCAGCCCCGGCCGATCGCC
Organism: Neonectria neomacrospora; assembly: GCA_013756995.1. Classification (NCBI taxonomy): domain Eukaryota; kingdom Fungi; phylum Ascomycota; class Sordariomycetes; order Hypocreales; family Nectriaceae; genus Neonectria; species Neonectria neomacrospora. Next base: position 19,014 of record JABSTB010000271.1, read on the forward strand.
CTTCACTTGGGGTCGCACCCGCGAGAGCTACGGCACCGATCTCCTGTACAAGCCCAACAATGGCCATGGTGCTCCCCAGCAGGAGTTTTCCGAGGGCGTCTTCATCGACTACCGCCACTTCGACCGCAAGTCTCCCAGCACGGACGACAAGGCCTCCAACAACTCTGATGCGCCCCTCTACGAGTTCGGCTATGGTCTGTCCTGGACCACCTTCGAGTACTCCGACCTTCAAATTCAACCTCACATCGATACCCCCTACGAGCCTACTTCTGGCGAGACAATTGCCGCTCCCGAGCTGGGCAACTTCAGCACCGACCTGTCCGACTACACCTTCCCGTCCAACATTCGTTACATCTACCAGTTCATCTACCCGTGGCTCAACACTTCGTCCTCTGGCAAGGAGGCGTCGGCTGATCCCCATTACGGCCAGACTGCCGAGCAGTTCCTCCCCCCCAACGCTATCAACGGCTCGCCCCAGCCCAAGAGCCCGGCCTCGGGTGCCCCCGGTGGCAATCTTCAGCTTTGGGATGTTCTGTACACCGTCTCCGCAACCATCACCAACACGGGCGATGCCACGTCTGACGAGATCCCTCAACTCTACATCAGCCTTGGCGGCGACGAGCCCGTTCGTGTCCTGCGCGGTTTTGAGCGACTGGAGGGCATTGCGCCTGGCCAGAGCTTCATCTTCACTGCCGACATCACACGCCGTGATCTGAGCAACTGGGACGTTGTATCGCAGGACTGGGTCGTCACAAAGCACGAGAAGAAGGTGTACGTTGGCAGCAGCTCGAGGGACTTGCCCCTCAGCGCGGTCCTGAAATAAGGCATGGTGCAAAAGAGATGCTCCCGACTGAGAAGGACATGACGAGAAAAAGAAAGAGAACTATGGCAAGGGTTGGCTAACGGACAACATAACTCTTCTAGTATATACTTATTCATGAATGCAAGCGAATTTCCACATACCATAACGGGGTTGTTCAGGCCTTGGCTATTGGCAAGATTGAACACCACTCAAGTTGATGTCAGACATGATGCCCACAGCCCCGAAGACGATAGAGCAGAGTGAAGCCAGCCTAGGCGAGAACTGCGTCAGTATTTCGCGTATTCGCCAGTGACTTTTACGACCAGTTCGCAACAGTGTCAGTGCTGGAGTCGTCAGCTGGCTTCGGCATTTCTGTGAAGGATCCCACCTCGGGTGTCCCAAGAACCGGGTACGAGCATCAGTTTGTTGACCATCCGGTAACGTCACAACCGCTTCGTTCGCTACCAAGCCGACAATCCACTTGAGCGACCTACCAACCATCAAGCCCTCTCGGCTAAGTATGTCAATTGTGGCGAAGTTGCTCACAAGATGCCCACAGTCGGAAATGGTCACTTGCTAACCTATTGAGGTAACAGGCCGATGAACCAGATTCCACGATTTTGCATGCTCCGAAGGCAGAGAAAATAACCGAAACCCCTTCCCAAGGTTCTACTCATTCGCTTACGTCTCGATTCCCTTGGCTACGCTTCGTCTTCGTCAGACCTGTCATCCTAGCCGCAAGGCAACCTGCGATCCACTGAGCGGACGAGATAGCCCCCAACCCCGCAAGCGTGTAATGACATGAGCTCAGGGAGGCCGAAAATGTTGCATGGGAATGTTGTATATAAATGCAGCTCCCTCCAGGTCTTCGCTCTACATTACTGGCGACGTGCGGGCTCGCGTCCGGAGTCTCCGGTCTCAGTCCCGGGGAGGGAGCCAGGAAGGGAGTGAAGGAGGGAGAGGTAAGTCTCTCGTGCTCCTCCCTCCCACCCCCCACTAACTCTTCTGTGCAGCAAGATTTACGAGGAAGGGAGGTTGTTTCTGCTAGTGTCATGGATGCGCTTTCGTCATCGACCGGCTGCCTTTTGCTGCATCACGGGAACGAGACTTGTACTATCGTCATCGTCAAAAACACATCGATGCCTAGCTTCGAATTGCGGTCAACCTTGGCCATGTGCCTTGTGGGAGCACATCCTGGCGTTCTCGGCTCCAAGTGCGGCTGTGGGAGCTTGTGGCTTCACCAAGGTATTTGTTTGCTTCCTCGTTACGTTACCACAGACGTGTACTAACCAGACGAATTCTCTAGGAATCGACACCCCCCTATCGTCGCTACGATCGAGGCCGATATAGGCAGAGCCTCAAAAAGTGAGGCCGACGTTACGGTCCACAGACCTACGCAGTCACCATAGCAAACCTTTGCGGAGCGGCGCTAGTGGGGAGAGAGTGATACGGAGACTGGGTGGTTCATGCTGCGTAAAGTCAGATGCAAGGGCATGCGTAACGCGCGAGGTGCCGCAGTGGAGGGATACAACAGGTTCCGAGCCGATCATGAGCGCATTTTCGCCCAGGACACGATAGATTGTCAATGCATATTGTTCACGGCGGATTCCACACTGGAAAGTTAAGCAAGTGTTTGTTCTCCATTCGTGCCTATGCAATCCTTTTGAATATCCAAAGGTTCGGCTTGGGTATTCGCTGTGCTTAACCTCGAGATACGGTGAAGGCAGTGCTCCAAGCAGGCAGTTACATTTGCCATCCGAGGTTATGGAAAAGAAAGGCTCATCTTGAAAACTGTAGACATCACATTGAGATTTTATCTAATCATCACACTGTTTTCCAGTTATCTCGTGGGCGTGTATGCACCCCAGATCTGTACCAGGATGTATATTCACCCCAGAGCCGCGTCGTGACGGTCTCACCGTTGAGGCCTTGTGCGAATGGATGAGTCAACCGTTGTGGGACAACTTAAGCCACATTGTTACCTCGCACACTGTTATCTCGACACCTAATGCTAGGCTTGCAGAGCCTAACAGCTATATCGTGTGATTCGCTTACAGCTACCCTGGCCTGTCAGGTAGCCCACGTACCTGCTCTAGGCTGTGTTGACAATCGCAGATCCGGGTTATGGGTTTACGCAATTACCGAAGTTAGGGTGTACGAGCAGCCTTATTTTTGAGTTTATCTTCCTAGGACTGATGAGATCTGTGGTGTTAGTATCAGCTAGAAGCTTCCATGTAGTATCCTCAGGACTGGAGGAAAGGGTTGAACTAGACTGTAGGCATATTTGGCCAAAGTAGTCTGAATTGTGGTGATTGGGCAGGGCAGTCGCGTGCAACTGGAGATATACTAAGACAATGTGGGAGTACCGAGCAAGTATGCAATCAAGTGGCGGTGTACCATAATGATGCAGTGAGTATTAGGCACTGGGACTGACTCGCAGGACTCCTACGACGACATGCCAGCCGTGTGGGTAGTTCGTCACTGAGGTGTTGAGCTATCTGCTATGTTTCCTCGAGAATTAGAGTAGAGCGGCCTTTGAAACCGTTTCGTGGACACACTATTGAACCGAGCTTTAGATATGTAAGACGAGGAGGGCTTGGTTGTCTTTGAATAAGAGCCAAGCAGAGGACGATGTGTTAAGTTCACTGACCTCCTTCGCTGACAACTTCACGTCTATTGCTCTATTTGGACAGTGGTTGAATGTCCCACAATAGCGGGCTAAAACCAACCTACGATATCCTCATATTGCTAACCGGAAGGTAGGATTGAGGATGTCCAAAGTTCCTAGTGTGTCCCGCATCTTCCCGCCATCACACTACAACTGTGCTCCGTTCGTGTGAAACAAGCGTAAATCTTGGTTCCTAACTGGAGTCGCGAATCAGAACTAGAAAATACTGCCAGTCTGACTAAAAAAGCCTCTTGAGCCAGGGTGTCTGCTAATCGAGGAAGGCCCAGACCGAACCGATAGACCGAGTATTTGTGTTTCATCAAACTCTATGGGGCGATTCGTATTTCCGTTTCACGAACTGGGGCTGTGGTGTCAATATCGATGGAAAAGTTCAAGTCACGAGAGCTAAACGTGTCAGTGAATCACAGTCCATCAACGACGGCCCTGAGCAACGTGAATGAATGTGTCTTACGCAGTACACAGCCTCATAGTAGCTTGGGCTGTGATTGATATCGCTGTCCCAGGTATAAGTAGGGCCTGGGCTTGCCCCAGTTCGCAACTCTTTCCACACCATTGTATCAAGTCCTGTAAGACATCCTTACAAGCTTCAAAGTTCCAAGCATATTATTTATTTGTTTTCTTTTTGGCTTGGCCGGTTTAGCCCGCCCGCTGCGTTTCCAACCATTCTTGGAGGAACACGCTAAAAGACACCACAGGGCCTGTACTATCTTGATCGTGGGTATCCTATCAAGATTAGTATGGGTCTGCGGTGGTCAGAAATATCTCCCAGTCCAGAGTGTGCGAGCAAAAGCTGTTCGAAGCCAGTCTACCGCTCGGGGAAGCACTCTTCTTGCTGGTGCAAGGATCGTGAGTAGGCTACCTGGATCTACCTTTCGAGATTAGACTGACACTGGAAAGATACCTGTGCCCTTGGACCTCCCTGTTGTCCCGGGCGAAGACGCAAGGACTTTAAGTACTGTCGTCAGCGTAAGTCCACGTTTCCTCCTCTCATCGCTGTCCCATTCTTCCAATTCCTAACAAAAGCCAGACGCCACTTGTCAAAGACCCGGTTGCGAAGTCAAGAGAAGCTCTAAGCAGCGCAAGCCTTCTTGGTGTTGCCCAAATCGTAAGTGTCCTCTCCGCAACGAAGTCCAAGCAAAGAAAGCCATGCTGATACCAACGTTGTGGTTAGATGCTTGCGGCTTCACGAGTCCACGCGGCAAACAGACCTGTTCCCAAAAGCCCGTAGCAAACTCTGCCTACTGCGGTGAACATTTTGGACAGACGGTATGCGCATGGGAACGTTGCAGGCTGGATCAGGTGCCGGGGAGTCGGTTCTGTTCGACGCACAAGTGCCCTGTATGTCTGAGAGGGGCCTACCGCGGCCGCGATACAGGGCAGTGCTTCGAGCACCAGCTCTGCTCTGCTCCGGAGTGTACTCTATACTGCGCAGTTGGGGCCGATGGTGAGCCTGGGCTGTGTTGTCAAGACCATCGCTTCTGTCTTGCGCCGGGGCAGCACTGTGAAGAAGTCGTGGGGATGGACGAGACGAGCTGTCCTCGACATCGCTGTGGGGTTGCCAGGTGCCAGAGATACCGGGATCAGGTCCGAAGCGAAGAGAACACTTGGTGTCAGGACCGTAAGTCAACTTGTCTGAGCGATCTGAGAGCGTGATTTGGCTAACCAGACCAGATGCGTGCACGAAAGGGAACTGCTTAAACCGCATCGAAGACACGACGATTCCTCTGTCTCGGAACTGTGTCATCCACACATGCAGGCTCGAGAATTGCCTGGGGCAGGTCACCGATGATCGCCAGCTCTGCCAACAGCATTGCTGCAGCTCGCTCAACTGCGATAGGCATACCGAGCCAGGAAATGCCTTCTGCGAGAACCACAAGTGCCGAGATGCAGACTGTCAGCTTCTTGCTAAGGTCCCGGGCGGGTTCTGTGTGCCGCGCTCGTGCACAAATGCAGACTGTGGCAATGAGCGGGCTGGCCCCATCAGCAACTTGTGCATTCGGCATACCTCTCTCGAAGCCGAATACAGAGGGCGTATGCAGAACCAAGACGTTCTCAACGAGCAAGAGGAGCGGATCGCCGAGCTCTTGCAAGAACTGCGCGATGAGCAACAGGCTGTGCGCAGGGAGCAGCAGAGAGTAGAAGAGGTCCTTGCCGAGGCACGACAAGCTGCCCCGAGGCCACGAGCACCTTTCGCGCGGGGAAGGGCACAAGAAGAGGCAGAACGAAGAGCACGAATGTACCAGGATCTGCCAAATCAGAGGCTCCCTGGTTGGCGGTATCATCCTGCTGATGCGCCGCCCTAGCTTGACTACATGGGGGCCAACCGCTGTCTTCTCGAATGAATGCTGCTCAGATAAGCTCTCCGCGAACCCCGATGTGTTTCCAGCTGAGGAGCTGGAGAAACGCGGAGTTAGAGCAACACGGAGTTGCCTGCCTTTTTAGTGTGTCTTCTCTGTGTCCGAAGACGAGTGCTCAAGGGCTCGGCACTGTGCGATGACGAGCTGGTCTGGATGCGTGGTATATGTACGATATATCTCAATTATGGGAGGTGAAAACTGTACAGAAAGCACATAAGATATTAGAACATCGGGTGAGGAGACATACTTCCCCGTCTTCTTCTTGAGAAGCTCCCCATCAGCGGGTTGGAGCTTTGGGGGAAGGGAGCCAAGCCTGATAGTTGGTTTAAGAGGAGGAAAGGTGGATAGCTACATCAGAAAATAGTCTAGAGTGGACATAGAATTGGCGACATACAGATGGAAATAATCAGAGAAAGTTGATTTGGGGAAATCGATCGTATCCCGAGTTTTTGAGTAAAATCTTCCAAAATAACGACGCACAGTTCGAGTCATAAATGGACGACTCGCTAAACAAGCAGCACTCCATATCGAACCAGTCATATTGGAGTTTGCAGTCAAGGTCCAAGGTGGATTAGTAAGTTACAAGATATGATTCAGTATTGATAACAACACTCAAGCTATTAGTCTATTTTCTTAGAATAAATGTCTCCGTATAGCCCTGGTTGGTAAGGCGGTGGAGAAGCAGTCGCGTCTTGGTGAGGGACCGTTGAAATCGCATGATTCGCATCGCTAGAGGCCTCCGGTAGTGATGACAATGGTATCATATCGGCTGTCTCGCCAGCCATATGTTGTTGACTCTGAGCCGGAGCTTGTAGCCCAGGTTCACCCGTTTTCGACCCGTTTCGTCGTCTCATAATAAAAAATACCGTTATGCCCCCAATTAGTAGAGCGCAAATAGCACCAACTGTGGCGCCAGCAATCACCCCAGCACTGGGCCCACCACCCTTGGACTCAGGGCTGCTAGAGCCTGTCTCTGACGGACCAGAGGCCCTTGTACCAGATGAGGGCATCGAAACCATCACTTCTTCAGTGACTTGCGCTTTGGCAGCACTGCAATACAGATCAAGCACACTAGTGGCCGAGGCAAGACCTCCCATATAGTTGTTTCCGCAATGGATCTCGGCCCCATTTGAAAGAGTACTTCTAACCCGCTTGGACACACTGTTTTTGATACAGACGCAAGAAGCGAGAGCCTGGGGTCCGTTCGTCGGACAGAGAGCCATTGTTTGTATCATGACAGCTGAGGACATTGCAATCTGGACACAAGTGTCTAGAGATTTATACTGCGTAAGGTCTGTGACATAGTACGACATGTCTCCTGGGGGGTCTGATTGAGTAGGGAACGTCGTGACGCCAGAGTTCAGGGCGCAGTATGCTGAGAAAACAGCTTGGGCCGAGCTAATGTCTGCCGTATTAGAACATTGATTTTGTACACCTTGCTTCAGGCTCTGGCTAATGGTGAGAGAAATCTGGCCCTTTTCGCAAACGCATGGCGCGAGAGCGGTTGGATCTGGTGGACAGCCCTTTATAGTCTATATTGAAGAAGTTAGCTGCTTGGTGGGTAGCACTTGGCGTTCGGAATTGCTGATCTGTACATTTCTCTGTACTATTACCGAGACTACGCTCGACGCACATGGCGCGAGCTCTCCAAAGGGGGCAAGTTCGTAGATGTAAGACTCCACCGGATGTGCAGCAGTCGGGAATGCTGTCATGGCATCTTGGTTACAGTAGGCATCTAGAACTGTAGATGCAGAAGCTTGATCCTCGCTCGCCGTTGACCCGCAGTATCCCCTGACGAGCCCGGAGAGGGATTTGACGACAACATCAGAACGACTAGTACAAACGCATGATTGTAGGTCGGTGACAGACTCTGGACAGTATTTGCCCTCTGTCTGCTCAGCAACAGCCCGGGAGACGGCGGAGGAGGCACAAGGGGCCTACTAAAAGATTAGCTCTTTCTTATTCCGCGAACTTTTGACTTCTCGGCCTCTACAAGCGCGAACTCACTAGGTAGGTATAGATTGACAAGTCAGTGACATAGACAACCTCTTTTGCGCTGACCAACAACTGGGAAGAGTAGAGGCCCAGGAGCTGTATAGCAGCCAACGCTCTTGATCGTAGGAACATCTTGAGCATCTCGGCTTTTTATATACACACTATTAGCTGACCCTGAACCTGATGCACTTTGGAAGGAAAGCCTCGCAAAGCGGCAAGCGCTCTTTCCTTCAACTAAATACTTGTTGGCGACTTTAATTCCGCATGCTGGTGACGGTAATTCCGCGAATCCCTGCCAGCTGAGTTTTGGCTCCATAAATATCGGGCTCGGCGTGCCGCCCGGGCCAAACGAGGCAGGATCAGCGAGCATCCCCAGTTAACTTCCGTTCTGATATTGCCTACCGTTATCTATTTGATCTTCAAGTCTTCAAAATGTGGAGGGATTTGTAAAGGAGTACTCCGGCTTCAAGGAGGGGGAGTTCGCAACGACTGAATTCCTTGATTAGACAAAATACAAAACGTCTCGTAATCAATTACATTTCTAAATATCGCCTTTGAGCAGACGTGTAAGACCTTCTTTTTCAGAAATGGCCGACATGCACCACAATCTTTCCCGCCGTGCGTCCTTTTCTAAGCTTCTCGTAAGCCTTTGGAGCGTCTTTCCACTCAAACTTTTCATCGATGACGGTTTGAACCTTTCCCTCAGCCATCCACCGACCAACCTGTTCCAAATCCTCCCTGTTGATATTCACCCTCACGACCCGAAGCGGTCTCCGTCCGCCTCCTAGGCATCCTGGCAAGATGCTCCGGCGAATCATGGCGACCACAGATTTCTGCATCGCAACCTGCGAAAACGCTCCACTTGGCTTTAGAAAGAGATCACTCCGTTCGTATAAGTCGGCTGGTATCCCCACGTTATCGACAGCAAGGTCAAAAACCTGACCTTTCCGTTTCAATTCTTCGAGTACGTTCGACTCCCGGTAGTCAACGACTTCATCGGCTCCGAGACTGCGACAGAGCTGTACATTGGCCGTGGAGCATGTCGTTGTCACGTGGGCCCCGAGAGCCTTTGCGAACTGCACCATGAAACTGCCCACTCCACCACTGCCACCGTTTATAAAGACTTTCGTTCCTGGCTTGACGATGTCTCGTGGAAGGGACTGCAAGGCTGTGAGACCGGCTGTGCCCACAGCCGCAGCACCGTCGGGATCGACACCTTTCGGGAGAGGCGTGATCTGGGAACAAGGCGCAATAATGAGCTGCCCAAGAGAGCCGAACTTGGGAATTTTTGTTGCAATAGCCAAGGCGCCGAATACGAGCTGGCCTTCGGTGATGGATTCGTTTGCGGCATGTTTCGCCTTGACACGACCGCAGAAATCGAGGCCAGGGCTGGCGGGAGGCTGCACCATGAATTTTCCGAATATAAACATCTCGGGCAGCTTGTATTCAACCGGGTTGATTCCCGCCGTGATGACTTCGATTAGGACATGGTCTTTGTCTAGGGAGGACGCATCGGGAGGGGTGGCAGTTTCGTTGAGAGCAAGAGAGCTCTCTAGGGTGTCTTTGATCGTTGTGAACTGCCAGGCTTGCATTTTTGTGAGGAATTGATCGGTCGAGCGGTTATGGAGGCAATGCAAGTTGACAGCCAAGAGTCTGCCGTTGCAGCGTCGATTGGATTTGGGAAAGAAACGACGTGTAAGGGGAAGATGGATGATGAGTTAAGAGTGATAGACTGCTATAAGAGAAATCCGAGAAGAAAGCTCCAGGTCGTGGATCATGTCTTGATGAAGAGAGAGACGAGCGAGCCGAGTTCAAGTTAGTCTTTTGCCGAAAGACTGGCTGGCTCATTCGGGAGCGGCTTCATTGGGCAAGATCTAGTAATCATCCGCTCTGTTCTTAGCACCTTGCTTTATCTTTCATTGGTGTACATAGTATTGTATCGGATGCTACCTTCACGTTATTTCTCTTGCGGAGTGTGGGCGCCCTATGGGTAGGCACGGATCACTTCGGGTTCGGATTACAAGGATTGTATCTGGTTGGAGGCACCGCCAAAGCTGGAACGTTTCCTAGTTAGTATTAGATCCTCTCGGGTTCGGATTACAAGGATTATGACCTCAAGAAGAACTCCGATGGGCTAAGTTAGGGCGTTTCCCAACTAGTGTTAGATCTTGTCGGGTTCGGATTCAAATCCTAGAGTTTCCAATCTCTCCAACGATGATCTACAAATACATGGCAGCAATTCGGGGAGGGCCTTAGTAACTTGAGTCATCAGGAGGATCCAGTAAGTACACGTCATGTCAATTTGATGACGAATATTTCAACTTTAATTACAGGGCCCGGCTCAAGTATAATCAGCCATTCATGTCCCTGTAGCCCTCACACCATGAGCTATGCTACTAGGATCTTGAATCTTGAATCACCAACATGAATGTCCAAAAAAAATTATACGCTATCGGTTTAACTGACGTAGGCTAAGGGCCACTGGATGCACCCTTGCCACGATGGCGCAAGACTCTCCGCGATAGCTGTAGCAACGCAGCGCCCCCATCCTCTCATGAACCAGTAGTCCGACCCTGCAGCGTGAAGAACTGCGCAATAGTGGGCAACGATGACCAAGGCAGCCGGGTCATGCACGCGCAGCAGTGCCAGAAAGCCATCTTTCAGGATCATGGGCCAAATAATGACTACGTTCAGCTCGGGAGTTGCCGCTGAAGCCATGCCGATACTCTCTCGGAGGCCTACCACTGCTTCCTCTGCTACAGCTTGGGTCTCTGGGCTGACACTGTTTGCACCAAAACTTTGGCAGATCTCAGGAAGCTGCTCAAGGAGCAAATCGAGTAAATCTGATTCCCTCGGACGAAGGTCGCACTCCATGAAATCACCCATAACACCGCGTCGGATGTCCTCTTTGGAAGAGCTTAGGATGCTACTGACGCCTCGGACGAGAGTAAAAATGTCAACCATGTTGTTCACCGCACGCTGGGGGGTTTTGTGCAAGGCCGGAATAGATGCGGCGAATGACCCGATGAACAAGAGCGAGGACGCCGCAAAAAGTGCGTGGCAGTTACTGGATGTAACATTGGAGACCTCTGCATTGATCCCACAGATTGCGTGGTGCTGGTGCTGGAAAGCTTGGGTGAGATGTGCCTGGCTCCGAGACGGATGAAGGGTTGCCAGGTGGAAGGCCGAGACTGCGAGGATTTGGTGCATCAGGAACGGGTGTGAAACCGCCTCCTTGGGCACCACGCTTTGCCATACTTGGTGGCTGGCTCCCGGTAGGGTCCCGGATGTGAGGGAGGTGTAGTGGTTCATTAGACTCAGGTCCACCGTCCAGCTTGATGACAGCTCGGGTTGCGGTCCTGAAACAGGGTTGGTGATATGTGAGAAAGGATCTGATACGAAGACCGGATGGATTAGACCTGTGGCGTTGGTGCAAGTCGGACTGGGGATGCCACCGACCGGCCCAATGTCTTTCCGTCCGTTCAACCTTGGGTCCAGATGAGCTTGGTCGCCGGGTATCACACTGTTCAGGCCAGACGATTTGAGAAGGCTGCAACAGTCACGGAGCTTGATACAGGCGCTGCATGGGCGTCTCTCGTCGCACTACCGGGATATCAGCCATTGCTTTCCCACATGCTCGGCCAACCCGGAAAGGGCTCGACACACCTTGACCTTTCTCTCTTTGCAGCGGGAGCAGCCGTAGCGGGACTTCCTGTGCCCGATCCTTGCCATGGCGTCGACAGTGATGGTTGGTTCTGAGGCTGGACTGTGCGGGATGCTGCTGCACCAAGGTTGTTGCGGGGGGGTTTTGTTGGGGGAAAGGGATTTTAGGTCTCGAATCCGAGTAGCAATTAATAGGAGAGCCATGAATCCGAGCGGCACACATGCCGTGATTGGCGGCTACTTAAACAAAAGGTGGGCGGGGAATAGTCCGCGCGCGGCTTAACTGATAACCTCAGCCATGACTCGGGACGCGTCCACGGTCCCGCCGTGAGGTGCCGGGGCCATTCGCTCTTATTTTAGCCTCTTATTATGGACGTACGGATATGTGATTTGTAGTTCTGCTATCGGTTAAACACCCCTGCCGTGGCTTCCGCGGGACCCTTGCCCGGCACTGCCAAGGGCATCTCCCTCTATACGACATTCACTTGGCGAAGCTTCTGCTGGCATTTATCTCCAGATCTGGGTAAAGACACGGGGTTCTATTGTTCCGATACTCAACACGAAGTGAGAAACCCTGAGTACTTGCTTGGAAAATGCTTGAATTCAAATCTAGCACAGCCTCAACACTAGAGATTGACACTGCAAGCAACCATGGCGTTGCAAGCAGCATTATTAAGCTTAATTTCTATCTTGTTTCACTCATTGAAGAGTTCAAATATGTCTATAAAACCCTGGGACCCCAATCTGCAAGACTTTAAAGTATCACGATTTCTCAGTCCTCAGATCAATGTCAACACCACTTCAACAACACCACTAATCACTCAGCCGTTCAAACCATCATGTCATCTGTTTTCACACACCAACCGAGGCAAGAGCCTGGAGAATTTGTCTTTTATCACTATGATCCTTCTCTTGCTGCAGCCTGTATATTCATCGCTCTGTTCGGCATCTCAGCGCTGCTGCACCTTTGGCAAATCACCAAGCTACGGGCTTGGTACTTCATCCCTTTCTTCATCGGCTGTTGCTGTAAGTCTTCACCATTTTTCGATTTCGCCCCTGCCTGCTAATATCTGCTACCTTGCAGTCGAGATCGTGGGGTATATTGGGCGTGCGTTGTCCGCGACCGAGTCCCCAGACTGGACAACCCGATCGTTCACCATCCAGAGTCTCATGCTTCTCCTCGGCCCAGCTCTGCTCGCCGCCTCCATTTACATGGTCTTGGGTCGACTGATCCGTCTCCTTGAGGCGGAACGTCTTTCCCCGATCAACCCAAAATGGCTTACGAAGCTCTTCGTCCTGGGCGACGTCTTGTCATTCATCACTCAAGGCGCAGGTGAGTCTCCCCACCAATCCTAATGTCGGCGATACGTTGTAACATGAGAGAAAAGGTGGTGCTATTCTTGCCCGCGCCAAGTCATTGAGCGATTCCAAACTCGGAGAAAATGTCATCATTGCAGGCCTCGCCATTCAGATCGCATTCTTCGGCGTCTTCATTGTCGTCATCTGCGTCCTTCATTATCGGATCCTTGCGACTCCAACCAACCGCTGCCACTCGACGAACATCCCCTGGCCACGTTTCATCTGGATTCTCTACGCCGCAAGCGTTTTTATCATGGTTCGGTCGGTCTTTAGGGTTGCCGAGTATGTCATGGGCAGCGATGGGGCACTACTAGCTAGCGAGGTCTATCTTTACGTATTCGACGCGGCGCTCATGTTTGTCGTGGCTGGAATGTTCAATGTCTTCCACCCAGGCAAGATCATCCAGAGAGAAGAAAAGTCGGTGCAACTCTCAGACAGTGACACTGTGGTGGGCCTGCACTCCCTAACTGCCAGGCCGTCGACAAGCCAGGCATAGCTGAGATACAACGGTGATGGCTGAAGGAGTTATCTTTTAGTGCTTTTTGAGAGCTCCCCTCAAGACATTTGGTCTCATCAGTATAGCCTTAGATTAATGAAGCTGATATTCTTCTTGTCTTAATTCGCTTTACTCCTCGGGTAATCATATATAGTTCGATAGAACATGTGGCTTTTAGAATCTGAGGCTAGAAACAAATTCACCTTACATAACTTCTCTATCACAAAGATTTGACGCTTGGGGTTTCGGTTTATTATTCTTGATACATTCTCTATGTGCTAAATTATCCATGTTTCTGCATGTCGGTACGTCGTGTTCAAGATTTCTTTGCGCACTAACTCAAAACCAATTCTTGATATCACTAAGAATCAATCTCGGCCGTGTCTGGAAAGAAGGCGGCATGCGCACGCCGAGTCTTCCACAAGAACCCTGCCATTTCGCAGGCCTGATCGATCTGGTACACCCGATCGAACACACTCAAAGGACCCGGGTTCGACTCCCAAAGTCTCCTAAAAGTGACTTGAACTTTGATGGCAAACCGAGTGTAGTGTGCCTCACGGGACCAACTCCTCTTGTCCGGACTTACCTGGTTGTAGGACCATGTCAGAGGCTCAATCTCGCATAGCTTCACCATGTCATAAACGATATCTCTCCTTGGATCGATAAATGAGTCGTGGTGAGATAAGTAGTCATCCCAAAGCTCTTGGAATGGATCCTGGATCTCCCTCTGGAAGTAGTTAAAGTAGTACATATCCGTAAACCCCCATCTTTCAATATTGGTAATGGGGTATTCGTCATCGTCTCCTTCGAAAAAGATCAATCGGGTTTCTTCGGAGACTGGAGGGGGGTTAGAAGAAGACATCGTGTGAAGTTGATCAATGTTCAGTAAGAAAAAGGCAAGTTTTCTTTGCTGACGAGGTGTAATGATCAGGCTTGTGCTTTCATAGTAACTCCAGGGAACTTGAGCTCATATTTATACTCACAGCCCGAATGTTCATTTCAATTGTTGTTTGGAACAACAGCAACTTGGTTGCCAAATATGTTCGGAGTTGTATGTTGGTTGTCTTGATGAACGTCAACGGGTTCTTCACACCTCCGACTTAATAGATCTCTGTTCGATAACCTCAAGGATGTAAAATTCATTAATGTGATAAGTGTTCAATAATAGCCAAGGGGTATCACCAACCAATCAGAGGTAATAGTCTTAACATTCTTCCAGCAGTAGCGTTCCAAGAAATGTCTATAAATTTATTCCATCGACTTTTGTAAGCTCGAACAGCCATATTCTGGAAAATCTTGAGTTCCAGAGTTTGGCCTTACCCACTGATTTCCACGGGTTTCAGCGGTCATAGTAAATAACGTTCCATTAATCGCCTATAATACTGCAATGCTGCAATACTGCAATAGGGTGGTATGTCCTTCGTTCGAACGTATTATTAAAAGGAATACTTGAAGATTACTAGGTCATATATAATGCCTAGTTGGTAGCTGCTGTGGGTACCATAGCTCAGAAATTTCCACTCGTAGACATGATCGTGATTTCAACGCAGGTTCGCCGGAGTGCGGGGTGGGGAGGGGGCTTAATAATCCATAAAGAATAGCATCGTAAAACCCTTCTCCGGGCATTTACTCGCTTCAGTATCCAGAAGTAGTGCCCTTCACTCCTGATAGAATGATGTAGAAATGGCCACATCCTGGGGCTGAAGTCTGCAGATACCTTTGTTGGCTGAGCCTCAGAAGACTGGATCTCAACCTAGACGGAAATGTCAATCCTCTACGTAACTGAGAGAAAATGAGCCATGATACAAACCCGGCCAGTCAAAGTTGGGTTGTGCGCAATATAGAATCCGCTCAAGAGGTGACACCTCCCTAGGGCTCAGTTACAGATCCTGCGCTAAGGGATTCGCGATGGTATGGTGGCCCGTGTCGGCTGGAGGGAAACGAGGTTTTAGTAGGAGCAAAGAATAATGGTAATGAGGAAGGAGAGTGATTTTTTTCTGAGAGAGAGAGCGAGCAAATCCTGTTAGCCTTAAAAACAAATGATTCATGAATCCTACTCAGTGTCGACCGTACGTTTTATGCGGTCACAATGCAGCGTACCGAAAGGGCCCACCCAATACTCAGCATTGCCCAATGGCAGCTCAGTGAAAGAAGTAGGGACAAAGGAACCCGATTTGAGGTTCGTCGAGGAGTACGGAGTAATGCGGAAGAAGTCGATTAATCTCGCTTAGGTTAATGTTTCCTATTTCGTAAGTAGGCAAGCGAAGTGTGGCGCTTCTACCGCCGTACCGCTCCTTCTGTGCGGGTCCAGAAAAAGTGTCGTAGATATTCTGTATAGATGGGCGGTTAATGGCATGATCGTCTATGGTTTTACACAGTATATCTGTTAATAATAAAGTTCTCCCTGAGGCGCGGGGTTAGAGATGGGCAGGTTGCAAGAGAACCATCCGTACATGTCCTTCGTTAACCGCGCGGCTGACAGACAATCCAGTTCCCAGAATGATCTCATTATGAACTGACGGATATACAAATGCCAAAAATGTATATATATATATATATATATCACTTCCATCACTTCCTCTATCACCTCCCTAAACAAATCCTTCAGCTTGTATTCATTCCGTCACAAAAGCCGCATCATGTCTTGTATCAACACCCCTCAGCTCAAGAAACTCTGGGAGCAAGTCGAGAAAAAGCCGGAGTGGGCCACAACCAAATTCTGGGAGTACATCATCAAATAAACCGTCTTCAGTAGTCGCCACTGGGTCATCGCCTTGCAGCAGCCACCGACGGATGAGGAGAACGACCTTCGCCGTGTCGACCTCGTGGTGGAACACATTGACGACAACGAGAACTCCTCAACACTGCTTTTCATGGAGGCCAAGAGAACCGATATCACTCGCGACCAAATCACAAATATTGAATTCCAGGCATTTACCACTTGCCTTGTGCATCTCCACTATACTGGGAGGAAATCCATCTGGACAATGACATGCGTGGGCAGCAAGGCTAGGCTGTGATGGTAATCTTTTAAAGACATCCTTACTCGGTATGGGGTGTTGCTTGATATATTCAAGTTGTCAAAGGAGCTCCTGCCTATTGGTGGAGTACTCGGCATATTCGGCCTTTTCCGAGAGCCCGTCACCAGAAGACCAGAATGGTGTCAAGTAATCGTGTTCGATGTTGAAGGCCCACCAAGACCAACTTCCGCCACGCTTCCCGCCGGCTGGCGTGCTGACGAAGTTGCCTTCATCACTCCCACTGTGCCGTCGCAAGCCTACGCGGGTCCCAGTTCGAGCGTATCATTCCAGTAGCAGCCGAACGACGCATCCGGCAACCAATTCCAGCCAGAGAGCACATACGAGGGTTATATAGTGGATGCGAATGGTGCCCTTGAGGTCAGGGTGGACAAGTACGAGAACAACACGTATAAGTGTGACATGTTGTCTGGCCAAGGCCGCATCCATACACCCGATCATTTGTGGTTTGAGTGTGCCATTCAGGTCTCCGGGGGGCTTTACCCTGGTTACGCTTTCATGGCCGAATCGGGTACACAGTACTATACCTGGACGCTAGAGTCGGTACACAAGCCGGACAAGAATAAGTGGTCCAAAGAGTCGTTCAACTTGCAGCGTTGTTTCATAAATTCAAAGCAATCTAAGTGCGCAGCCGAGGCCTCAGGTGAGACGGCGCAGCGGCCACAGTCCGGCTGTCGACATGGGAATACGTCGCCCTTGCCATGAAGTCGATGACCGTATTCAGGGAAGATGTATGAACCAAGGTGTAGGGAAAAGGCATTGGAGTCGATGTTGCCGAGGAGTTGAGGTTTTGTGATGGATTAGAATCAGAGCCTTGGGTCATCAGGCTAGCGACTTACGCAAGATGATTCGCTCCTTCATTTCCATTGAGCTGCCACAGATGCCGCACTGTGGTCGGAGGCCGACATGACTGCCTCTCTCTCGAGCTGCCATGTCCACCAATCAACTGAGCACTTCTAATAATCAGGAATAGACTTCGTGAGAGTGAGATAATCGCAAAGGCCAGGGCTGTAATGGCATACTAAGTGCCGTCGTAGCCCGTTTCGAGGAGGTGCATTATGTGGAAAGGTAGTTATTCAAAAATAGGAGCCCCATCAGTAGAAGTGGGGAGTTATGCCTTGCAAACAGCTGCCATACCAATGCACGTAGCGATATGCATCTACCTACCTAACCGAAGATATGTAAACAAATTTTAACGCGTTCATTTACGTACTACCTAACCAGGGCGGTGTACTAAGTTCTTTTATTAAGAGATATAGGGAATCTATTGGGCACGGTTTAACTTGAATCTACGGATATTTAAAGAGTAAAATGAGTGCCGTAGCAGGGATCACGTGTGAACCAAACAGCTATAAATCAAGGGCAAACTACTCCATAGACTAGGACGTGGGCTAATTTGCAGTCCAAAGAACCGGTTCCACTGTCACTCAATGGTCAGGTCAGTCCTCCGTAAAGTGAGCGGCCATCTGTGGAGGACAAAGCAACGCCAACGGCCAAGAACACAGAACACCATCAAAATGACACCCCAGGCTGCCGGCATGTTCGCCGCACTTGATGCAGATGCCTTTGGCGCCGAGGTACCCGCGATTCTCTCGTCTGCTAGCAAACGGCTGTTCAAGGAAAGCGGAGGGAGTGAGCGCCCACTTGCCCACGTTGAGCTCATCCGATCCCGCGCAACTGAGGCCCCAACGATCGCTGCAATCTCGTTGGCGATGCGGCCGCCGCTGAGCAACCAGGACGCGCTCTACGTTGCCTGGACTGCATTTCACGAGGTCGTCTTTAAACTTCCCCCGGATGCGATGCAGCACTACCGCCCTACTCTAGAAGCACTCTCAACTACAGAACCTATCGAAGCTGGCACTGCATCATCACACTACGTTGGAACTACGCCCTTACGGCGGGAAAGCAAGGACCTCATGCGGTTCTTGGACAACCCCGAGGCCGTATGGGTTCCATCGGACAAAGCCGACTGTGTCGGCGAGCGCAGCCTGCAGGACCGGGTCACGACGGTGGAGCAGATGCGACCGCACGTCCCGGAGCTTCTCGGGTGGCTGGCCGATGGGAACTGGCCTCCGTTCCTGGGCTGCTGGAAGCAGCTGGCCCGGTTCCCGGAGGAGACAGTGGAGCCGATCCGGAGCCTGTTTGTGAAGGAGCGGGGTGACGGCGGTTGGTTGCTGCACGTCTTGGAGTTTGTGACAGATTGTGTTCCGGTTGGGCCGTTATGGGAGAGACTCAGGCCGGAGGTGCAGGCGATGGTGGACGATCCCCAGGGCGACGAGGATGACTGTGAGCTCTCGGATTGTGCGCGACAGTGGCTGGCAACGCTAGATGCGTGGAATGAGGGAACACGGTAGGCATAAGAAACCGGATACTCGGAATCCATTTGGTAAAGGCGGGGGATTTGTTGATTCAAAGTCCCCGCCAAGTTGACCAGGGTGCCGGCGATCGCATCACGTATCACCACCAACCGAGAGGCTGGGGCGGAAGACTATCGAAGACCAGCCCGCCAAATCCGGCTGGCACGGGTATCGAAACTTGGGAGCAATAATAAAGAAATGCGCTCACTTTGGCCAGACAGTCAGCCCACCCAAAGACTACATCTTTCTATTCTTGGCCCATCGCGGGGTGCATCTCCCCTCGCACGGCGCTTACAGCACCGCATCATTGGTGACAGGCCTCGGGGCTGCGGGTCGCCGGCTGCAAACTAGCATCACCACGCCTCATCACACGGCGTCGAATGGGCGGTAAGCCTGGCAGGCTTTGGCCCTGTATCCGGCCTGCGCAGCCGCATTAATGGCGCTTTGAGCGTCGCTAGAGGCCTTGAGACCGGGCGTGTGTGAGGAGTGATTGGGAAGTGTGAGATCGCCGCCTTTCTGCGACGGGCATGGTTGCTGTGATGAAGACCCCTGCGTGGCTTGGCCGTGACTTAAACCACGTCTCGCCACAACACGACCGTATCCTTCTTCTCCTCCCAGGTCTGGACTTCGTTCGTTTCTTCTATTCACTCGCAGGCGAGACTACTAATTGCTGGACAATCGTTTTCCCCCATAACAAACCACTCTTTAATCATCCACCCAAACCTCCACGCCACGCTCACCAACGACGACAAAACAAACAAATCTCATTACACCACTCTACAAACCACATCATTCACACACTACTCGCAAATTCATCATGGGCGGCAACCTCTCCTCGACGTTCGTGCCCGACACCTCGGGCGCTGTCTTCAGCCACCAGGATCGGGCTGCGGGCCTCAAGCTCATCATCTTCTGGGTGGGCACCCTCTACGGCTGCGCAATGATCTTCAGCACCTGCGCCCTCGTCGACCGATGGAAGGGACCCTACGATAAAATCAAGACTGGGGCAGGGTCTGTCATGGCGGCGCTCCTATTGTCAACAGCCTGGCCGGTGGTGATGGCGTACCTACTGATGTCCTGACGACGCGGGCATCGATGGCAGTGATGGGAGACGAGCGGTACTCGGGAGCAACGGAACGGGTTATCACATGGATCGCCATGGGATAGAAAGATGAATTTAGGGAAACGTCGGGTTGTACACTACGAAGGAAACGGTCAGAGGCACGGGTTATTTTACAAGAGAGCAGAAGCCACCAGCGACTTCAAGCGTGATGGGAGGGAAAGGCAAGGCCGAGGTTATCAGCGACAGGCGCATTCGATGCGCTCAATACTCTTCTAATACACAAAAATCTCTTAAAACTCCTGCAGGCTATCCTTCCACAGATATTACACCGGTGATTCGTATGCTTCCCGCCTGACAAGGCGCTCCCTCTCTAGAAAGTCGTGTCAAGCCAGTCGTCCAGCATGAGGCCCATGGCTGCCCAATACTGTTCTGGTTCATCCATCTACCCTCTCTCGTCTATCACCCCTCCATGTCTAAACGGAGATCCAATGCTTTCTATCGTCCTCAGGCAGATCAAACAGAAGAATCCCTTCCCTTCCTACCTCGATCAGCCCACCAACGTGTTTCGTCGGCTGCGATCCGAACGGGAATCCTTTCTACCGATTATAGATTCAAGGGCCTGTGTTAAGGCCTTAGCGTCGTATCTCCCACCCCTCCCCGCCTCATCTTTCGGGCCGTACAGTCTTGTCGCATCAATCCCCAGCTGGCCGAATTGCTGCTTGTCAACTTTGGGCGCGTTTGGCCCCTCAACGTAAATCACATGCGTGACGTATTGGCAGTAGTCGTCTTCTTCGGGCTTCGAGAGGCCCCGCGAGTCGGCGCAGGCGTTGGCAATGGCGGCTACAAAATCCAAGCCTGAGAACGGGTCTGTGGACGGTCCGGTTTCGCGATCGGTAGTGCCGTTGAGTATCAGGATCTTGTTTCGGATCAAGGGACTAGAGATGGCCTGACCCACACCCCGAAGCACAAGACTGGGTATTAGCGATGTAAAGAGAGACCCGATACTGTAAACGACGCTGCTTGCATCACGAAGTGCGTCCAAGACTCGTGGGTTGGCAGGAATCCTTATCTCCTGGCCGTACGGGTTAATGTACCATATCCGGTCGATCCTAGATGGCAAGTCTTCCTCCTGGTCTTTGGAAAAGGCAATGGCAGGCCGTCTCAGTGCGGGCAAAGTGCCTGGCATGTTTGCATCCTCAACTTTGTCATGCTCCCATGTCTCGTGTCTCACGAGTACGGGACTGTGCATCCCGGCGCTAGTTCCCGGAACCGCAGCCGTGGGTGCACTGGGGTGGGAGATGTCGTTCTGGCCGGTTATCACTGTGCCGTCCTCTAGGCCAGCAGCGATGTGATGCGCAAAGTTTGAGTTGAGCGCCGGCAAGACGGCAATGCGATCGGGGACGGCGCAGATGGAGCTCAAGAGATAAATGGCCGCCTCGAAGCTGCCGGTGAAGAGCCTGGCGCCCGTGAGGAACAGGTTTCCGATGCTCGCGCCAGAGTAGTCAAACCTACTGCTAGGTCTCATACGCTTGACGACTTCAAGGTTGAAGCTGTTCAAGTACGAGCGTATCAGCTCCCGCTTCGGCGACGAGATGTCGGCCCAGAGTGGGTGTGAGGCTTCCAGAATCTCAAACCACTCCGCTCTCGCCTCGCCGTAGACCTTGGGCAGACGGTGATTGAAGAAATGCTTGATGGCGGCCGTCTCAGAGCTCCCATCGTTGGGGATAAGCCTCACAAGCCGCGATCTCACGTCTCCGATGCCTAGCTTGCAGGTCAGCCAGCCTGAGTGGGACTCTACCTGCATCGACTGCATCAGCCAGTAGGGGTGGTACCTGGGCCGCCAAAGACACGGATCAACTCGCTGGTGCTTCCGCCGTTGTCTGAGATGGGAATCACATAGCTGAGCTTGCACTGGTTGGCCTCGCGGACGCTCTCAAAGACATCTACGAGATTGTTTGCAGCGCTTCCGCCGGAAAAGACGACGATGCCGCTCAAGGTACCGGGGTTGGGAGTGACCAGTCCGCTCGACCCACTTCCATTTGGAAGCTGGAGTCCATTCTGATGGAAGCTATTCTGAGCCATGGAAACACACGCTTGGTAAGTGAAATTCCTGTGCGATGGAAGATGTCGACTGATCAACAGAAGCTGACATGTGTCCCGAGTCGCCATTGTCTACGGATACTGAGCTTGTTTTCCATGAAGTTACCGGGGCACTCTCGGCCCCATTTATCCACATACCCCGGATACTTGCATCTAGTACTACACGCAGGTCCTCGTCAATAGTTCGAGGCTGACAACTCCAAGGCATGTCCTATCTTTAATCTCACGATGTGTCCTATTCCCAACGACCGAACCATTCAAGGCGCTCACCACAGGGGCCACCGATGGCCAAACCACGGTATCCGCATCCGCACTTGGAAGCCCAATGCGCGTATGAGAAGTACCTCGGCAGGTTCGGGCTGCCCAACCCAATGTGGCCGAGTTCCCACTTACAGATCAACTCCTCCATGGAAGTCGGTACCCGACACCTCCAAACTGCCGTTCAGGGAGCCGACCTCCGCTAGGTGGGCCAATCAAGCCCAGACATTTGTATAATGAGGCTTAGATATCACTGAGAGACATCATTACCACGCCATGAATTGAGTCGTAGCGCGGTATCTCTCAATCAGTGTGGCCCGTCCCCGCCGTCGATCACGTCTATTGCTTGTACGCAGCCAAGCGGCCCCACGGTTTACGTCAGGAAGCCTGTCGTCCGAACGGTTTGGTCCTCCACGGAGTGAAGACGGAGTCCGTATCCCACTTATCCTTACAAATCAAGCTAAACCTCGAATCTCCAGCGCATGCCACGTAAATCCCATGCCTTTTTGCGGGAGCCGCATTCGATAAAAGGCTCGGCAGTATACAACAACCACACCGCCAGTCAATTCCTTTCACATTTCCACGTACCCCAATATCCCGGCAGCTGGTTCAGAATTCATCATGGCGCAAACAATCCCAACTACGGTCAAGCAGTGGAACACCTCCGACCAGAGTGGTTTCGACTCGCTCAAGCTTTCTGAGAAACCTCTATCGGAGCTTGGCGATAGCCAGGTCCTAGTCAAGAGTAGGCTTTTGGACTCCAAGCCCTATTTCACATTGAACTCGACTAACCATTTCAACAGTCCAGGGCGCTTCTCTCAATGTGTGTAGCTCTGACCATTTCTCAACAGCGCACTGATTAACCAATTCGACAGTATCGCGATCTCATTATTGCAAAGGGCCAGTACTCGATTGGAGTGAGTCCTGATGTGATCCCCGGTTCCGATGGTGCCGGCACCGTCCTAGCTGTTGGCAAGAATGTGAGGAGGTTCAAGGCAGGCGACAAAGTTATCACCCTCTTCAACCAGGGTCACATTGGTGGTTCCCCCGACAGGATCAATGCGAAGACCGGCCTCGGTGGTGCAATTGATGGAACGCTTCGCTCTGTCGCGGCTTTCGATGAGCAGGGACTCGTGTCCATGCCTTCCAGTCTGAGCTTCATTGAGGCCTCAACCCTCACTTGCGCCGGATTGACTGCTTGGAACGCCCTCTTTGGCCTGTCGGACAAAAAGCTCCTGCCTGGCCAATGGGTCCTAACCCAGGGCACTGGCGGAGTCAGCATTTTCGGAGTCCAGTTCGCCAAGGCTGCTGGGGCCAAGGTTATTGCGACGACCAGTTCAAGCGAGAAGGCGAAGCTGCTGGAGAAGCTGGGCGCAGACCATATCATCAACTACAAGGACACGCCAGAATGGGGCGAGAAGGTCAAGGAGCTGACTGGGGGAGTCGGCGTCGACCACGTCATCGAAGTCGCAGGCCCGGCATCGATGCGACAGAGTCTTGCCAGCATCAAGATTGACGGCGTCATCACCATCATCGGCTTCGTTGGCGGCCAGGCTGAGGACCAGCCGGGGTTCCTTGAGAACCTGACTCGGCTTTGCACAACGCGGGGCATTCTCGTCGGAAGCAGGGCCCAGATGGAAGACATGTGCCGTGCGATTGAGGCCAATCCCGAGAAGCTTCGGCCCGTTGTTGACCCCAAGGTCTTCACCTTTGACCAGGTCAAGGAGGCGTACGAATATCAGTGGTCGGGCAAACACCAGGGCAAGGTCTGTATCGAGGTGAACTGAGCGTTCCTTTTTTAAGAAGCAGGATGACTAGCTCAATTACACAAACTATGACACCAATTGCTTTTGAAGCCTGCTTTATATGTATACAAGGATTAATTGCCAGACACCAACCGTGAAAGGCCTTGCTTTACCGGGATGGTTCCCCTTATTTGCATGATTGAGGTGCATTGTGTAACTAGGGCGTCGGGTTCAGCACCCGATGTTCGCGTCAGACGGGCGATTGATCCCCCGCAAAGCAACACAAGCATGGATGGAGGCTGATCCTACATCTCGTTTCAAGGTTTTGATTGAATGATGGATTAATTACACCTGCAGAAGAGAAAACATTCCTTTGTGCACTGGGCCAGCACTTGGCACACCCGCACGTCGTGAAACCGTTAGCCTGACCGCCACCCCCTGGCCTCTCCATGTTTGGCTATTCTAGTGGGCAGCTTCTCCCGGGCTGGTCGAGCTAGATCAGCAGAGCGGCGATACCAGCCAGCAAGCCGCCAGCCACATTGATGCCGTACGACGCGGCGCCGTTGACGATGGCAGTTGTGGCAGAGGCAGTCGTTCCGGCAGGCTTTGTGCCGTTGTTACCAGGCGTAGGGACGATGGGCCCGGGAGTTGTCACAGGTTGGACGTAGGTTTGGGTCTCAGTCTGGAGCTTCTCGCTCTCGGTGGTGTAGAGCCCCTCCGTCTTCGTGGAGGGCTTATTCGGGTATGTGGTGGTGAAGCCCAGGGTCGGGGTTGCGGTAGTGGACTCCTCGGGGACAGAAGTGGTGGACTCTTCGGCCAGAACAGAGGTAGTGGTGTCAGAAGGAGCCTGATAGTCGTCGGTCGTGGTCGATTCGCCGACGATGGTAGAAGTCTCGCCCTCGCCAGGAATGATGATGGTGCTGGTGGAAGCATCGGTGCTGGCACCACCGGCGCCTTCGCAGGTCGTGCCGCGAGGGCAGCAGCCGTACTCGCCGTTGTTCCCGAGGAAGCAAACGGAGGTCGAAGGGCAACCTCCATCTCCACCAGGGCAGCACGTCCACGAGAGGTCGATGCAGCCGTCGCCGCAGTCCTTCTGTCCCTGGTCGCTGCAAGGGACCTTGGAAAGCTGCCGTTCAGCGAGGAACGGGCTTCTCACAGCAGCCAGGGCGCCAGTGGCGGAGAGAGTGAGAATGATGAACTTGTTCATGATGGGCGAGTTGAAAGCGAGTGTTGGTCCGATCAACGATTGACTTTGAGGAGATGTGGATGTTTATACAAAGGCGATGGGGAACGAATGCAGAGAAGAAGGAGTGAAAGCTAGAGGGTCTGGAGGTCCGCCGTGCTGTATTTATATACGAATTCATATGTTAGTTTCGTTGTCCTGCATACGCGCCAGCCGACTTGTCCAGCTCATCAGTGAAGGAAACAATCTGTGTTAGTCGGCACCAACACCACCTCAACATGCACAAAGAGCCTGTACCTGGGTGGTCCTTGACAACCACGGATCTGCCAGGGATAAGGATCCGATTCTTCACCCTGCATTAGTTCTCCCCAATCACCATTGGTGGATGGTCGATCCTTTGGGATGGTGGCTGTCTCACCATTTAAAGTGCCAATGCAGCGGGGAAGCGGGCATGAGGAGTACCAAAGCCAGGATCACACCGAAGTCAAGCTCGGCTTTTTTGAACCCATTTGATGGTTCCCATCTCTAGCGCTTTTATAGAAGGCGTGCGTTTCTAAAAGGCCTTATTTTTAACTTGTGCTTAGACTAAGGCAGAGCTGCAGAGCTATCAACAGTGTCTCAATTGTCACCCTTTGACGAGTGCGTAGCATTGGTGTTTTCAAATTGGATTGGATCAATCACCGCACTTTGAATCATGTGGTGGGTCATTCTTCATAGGGTCGGGGCAATACGCCTCAGTTCCTAAGTTATATGTCCTCTTAGTAGACTTGCTTCTGAGACTGGTCTGTGGCGATCACAGCAACAATGAATTACAACGTTGGAGCAGCATCAATCTGTACCACAAAACAGCTTGGTGGCTAATCTTTGAAGTATGAAGGTGACGTGTAAGAAGGCAACAGTCAAGTGACTGTTACACCCAAAGCACCGGGCCCTCAGTCCGAAGATAAACACCCACTTAATCTCTCATGCGTGGTACAGCTGTTATAGCCCCCTGGTCAATTCTGGTCAACATTAAAATAGCCAAGCTTTGATGCACCTACCAGCTTGCGAACCTATAGCAGCGATCAAACATGGCAGGATCGTAGGATACTGATCAAAAAAGACAGGGGAACCTAGACACACCTGAATTGCTTTTCCTCGAGGTCTAAGAGCCTTCAATAGTCCTTCCAGCCACGAATCACAACGAGGATATTCTGAAACTTAAGGGCGCACGTCTGCATGCATTCTCGTGTCGCTGGGATGCAACCCGTCGTATTTATAACCTGCAAGAGTATGCATTTCCGGCTCAGCCTCCACTGCAGCTGAGACTGTTGTACAACCAACACGTGTTGGTCACTGAGGGGCTTCACGGTGTATGGTCTATATTATCCGTCAAGTTTTGTAAGATCTGGCCGAATTAGAGCAACTAAAATATCAGCTTGTGTTTCAATCAGACTCGTCAGCTCACGGGCCTTGACTTGTGAAACCCTTTCAACTGCCGCTTATTCTGCTTCCCTCATGAATAAACCACAACCAGCACTTGCTATCCTTGTGACATACATGTCGTAATATCGATTCGAACTCGCATTGGCCATAGCCCTATCGATTCGTTACATTGCGTGATCTGCGCGAGTAAAATGGACGAATATAACCTCAAGTCTGGCTAGGAAAGTGAAACGAGACTCTTCCCACTTTCCGGATAAACCAATTGCAGCCTTTCATATGTCTTGGCACCCCATGATGGGGTTTTTTTGATGAAGGCCCGGAAGCACTAACTGAGGGGACATTCAAGTCGCAGACTTTGTTTTGTCGTGATCCCAGATCTAGCTGGATCTGATGATTATGGGGAAATTTGGGTTAGATGCTGATGTTTCTAGATCTAGAAACCTTGTTATTGCGGCTAAATATCGCAAACCTTACGGTCTTATATAATAGTAATATGCTCACTAGCTATTGGAATGCTGATAAATGCGGTGTCTTCTCATGAATCCATATCTGACTCTGTTGGTTAGAATACCCACGTACCAAGTCTCCGAGACAAATGAACCTACATTTTAGGTTCGCTAAATATACCTTCAAAAATTTGATCAAAATAAGGTGTTCTGTTTAATGGTTACGTTATGTTGAGGCATCTTTTCCGGGGTAGAAATGACTGAGTATGGGGAGTCTTTGAAGAAAAACAACCCTTTCACCAATCAGAGCATTCCATCGTATCAAAGACGATTGATTTTGACATCAGATTAGCTTCTAGATACCTCCTTGCTAAGGTACTCTGTATTAAGTATCATAATTACCTGCATTTAATTCGCTCAAAGTCCAAGGGCTTTTTTTAACAAATTCAGTCATTCAAGCTCTTACCAATCAATACCAGAGTCCTATGGTTGAACGCCTTTCCTTGCAGAAACTCTGTCCTACTCTCAATCACTCCAGGGTATGTTTTTCTCCCTGGCTTTCTCTGCCTCGCTCATGAGCGGACAGTCATCGGATTCTGTGCCTAGAAAGAAGAGGACTAGGCACCTTGCTTTGCCTCGAGAACGAATTATTTGTTGCAAGCTATCTCGGGCATTTTAGATGATATTGCGGTAAACTTGTATCAATTTTCGATTCTGTGACAAGTAGCGCATCGTGTGAAGCCCGCGACTTTCAAAAGAACTCCGTCTTCGCAACCATCTTGGATTGGATTTTCCAGCCCTTTCTCAATAGCTCACACTTCGTTTCTTAGTTCGAATTTCACGATAACAAGGATAGATTCCTACCCAACGTCTTAGTAGGTCACCTTGTTATGGTTGGTGCAAGTTCTCGGTGGTTCACGACCAGCAGATATGACTGGAGCGGAACAAAAGCAGAGTGCCATCCGGCCATGATGCGATAAACTGAAAGCATTGCTCTTAATATCGAACACCAGGCCAATTGAAGTTCTAAAATTTATTTTATCGATCGTCTAGTAGTCGATAGCTGACTCGCGTAGCTTTCCTCCCAATCTGCTGTTTACCCCTGTCCCAGCAAGCACCGGTGGCTTGCGGCTCCGATGCTAGCGTTTCTCTCTTAGCACATGGCGATCTATCA
Organism: Neonectria neomacrospora; assembly: GCA_013756995.1. Taxonomy (NCBI): domain Eukaryota; kingdom Fungi; phylum Ascomycota; class Sordariomycetes; order Hypocreales; family Nectriaceae; genus Neonectria; species Neonectria neomacrospora. Next base: position 47,164 of record JABSTB010000271.1, read on the forward strand.
GAATACACGACAGATTCGGTAGTATGTCTTGGCAACGATAGTAGATCTAAACCCTCCCTGGTCCGTACTTTACAGTGAATTTAGTCCAGGGGGTGTCAGAATGAGGCGGACGCCTCTGTACCCGAGAACGAAGCTATTCAGACCCCAGACATTCCTGGATTCAGATCGGGCCGATGACAAAACGCAACTGAAGGGCATGAAGGAAATATTGGTCTTATAGATGAGACGTCATGGTTGTAATACAGAATGCGAATTGCAGAGCGTTTTGTCTCAGCTGTGGTTCCAAAGAGGTATTTTGTGAGTTTGACATTATGTGCCACACCACAGATAACTTTCTGTCATCCAACTTTTCCAATTCATCCATCGGTTGCTCTTTGGTTGTCCATGTTTACTACCGTCACTAGGGACTCACCCGTCACTGGCTACGAAGGTTTTTAATTTCACATGATCAGCACAAGATGGAGCAAAAGAAATCACGTCTCTGGAAACGAGACGCTTGGCGGGATGCTTGGCCAGCTGTGATGCGGCTCGGGTAGCCACGTGTAGGAGAACCCTAGCTTAGCAGCAAAGCATGGGTGTTGGTCTCTGAGTAAAGACTCGAGAAAGCCATCGCACCTACGCCACAAAATGGTGTAATCAGACAAGATAAGAGATCTACATCGTTGTCCTTGATTTTCCTCCCAGGCTTTGGAGATGCCGGTCCATGGTAAACCCTAGACCTGTCAAGGATCATTGCATCACTGCTATTCAGACTAGTGAAAATATCCATGTCTCCTTTTCTTCTCTAGTTCCTCACACTTGCTTTTTAGTATCCACGTGGCGAGATCTAGGGATGAGCCCAGCATTCTGGAACACACATTGCTTTTTGGGAATCGGTCATGCACCCCACATTCCCATTGCAAAGACTGCTGTATGCAAAGCCTTCGGCATCCAAACTTAGGCTGTTTCGTGTTGGTGGTTCAATGGTTTCGATCCCCAGCACCCTCTAGTTTTGGGCCATTGCTCTACTAGCTCTGCACTAAATGACCTGGCCCCAAAAGGTTCCGTGTGGCCGGGCGAGTTACCGAGAAGACCGAAGAACAACCACTGGCAACTTGAAGGGGCAGAACGATAAGAGTGGTGGCAGAATGCAATCGTTGCCATTTGTATGTTTTGTGTTTGCAGCATTAAAATACGTCTAGTTGTCCATCTGTCTATTAAATACATCCCAGTGGGTATCGTCTAAAAGTCGTTGCCGAATAATCTAGTGGCGAAGTAGAGAAACTCGCTCCGTGTGCTGATAACGTGTCCGGTTTCATGAAGTGTTCAAGTTGTAGTCCTGTCGCAAATCCCCCAAGTATCGTATCTAGATGCCTTTGCCGGTTCATACCGGGTAATGCTCCTTCTTCAGCCCCCGTGTAGAGCTCGACTCGCTGTGAAGGTCCTGCTCGTCGTATCCCGACGAGTTCTGCTTGACGACAACCTGGGTCGTCGTCGTCTTCTGGATCCCGCCGATGTCTCGGGTGGACAGCTCGATGTCGTCGCCTCCAGCCTGGATGAAAGTGGTGTTTCCGCCGTGGAACATGGATGCCTGGTGCTTGCTGCCAGTCTTCTGGCGGCCTGAGCTCTTGCCGTTGGTGGGTTGAGATCGGGAACCGGAGTAGTCTGGATAGCCGGAGGGGTTGCTGGCCTTGACCACCTTGGTGATGAGTTCGGCCATGTTCATCTCGATGTGGACCTTGACGAGATATGCGAGGGGATGGAACTGGAGGTAACTGTGGGCAGGGTTAGCCTAGAGTAACTGTTATGGTGGTTGAGCAAAGACTAACACAATGTCATTGGGAAGAGACATCATCGCAATCAACAGGACCTGCAGATGGTTAGCACGAATCGCATTGGTTCCCGGGAGTGGCGAGAACTCACGTCCATGGTCATGGAAAGACCAATCATGAGAAGGTTGAAGCGGAAAAGCCGGCCGTACTTGGTAAGACCGTTGTTGATCAGGCGGGTTCGTACGAGGTAGATGAAGTAAAGGTTGAGGCCAGCATCGACAATCAGGAAGATGACCTTTTCGCATCGATCCCAGATGCTGTTGACTTTAATCCAAGTCGAGTTGATTTGTAGACGAGCGGGGACCCAGATGCAGAAAACGCTGATGTTGATACACAGCATGATGAAAAATGCAACGATTTTGAGCTTCTTCGCTTCCTGTCGATTTACCATGAGAATAGCGATACGGTTGATGATGATTTGAATGAGGGCCTGGATCTGCACCGACCAGAGAACAACTGCACGAATGGGTAAGTGGCTGTGAGACAACGGTGTCGGTAGTAGACGGCGTTGACATACCGATGACAAAGAAGAAAGGGAAGCCAGGTTCGATGAACCCGCGTAGATAGGACCACACGAGGGCGCTCATGCAGGTACTGCTGGTCCATTCCATCCAAAGCAGGATGACATAGGGGTTCATCTTTCGGCCTCGCTTCCATGAGTTGATGGTCTGTTGGATTCCCTTGGATGCGGTGAAGATGCAGATACCCATGGACACGCCCCAGGCAATACTCGCAATGTTCATGTCATTCTTGCCCGGCTTCACGGCCACATAGTGGTCGGGAATCAAAAGGCCGGTCATGTCGGCGGCGGGTTGGTGAGGCTCTGCGGACCTCGAAGAGAGCGTAAGGGGCGGGTTGTTGTCGGATTCGTTGACGGTTAACAAGACGCACAAAGAGAGATCCAGCAGCAAACAAGCGCAGCCACGCAGGGGAGTGCAGGATACATATTCAAAACCATCGACGCTAGAGGCAGGGCGACGCCACGGGCTCACGAGCCCACGAGCCCACGACGACGCCTCAGGGACCTGGTGTCGTGTATGCCGGGCCTAATTACTGTACATCCTACAGCCCGTGGCACTCCCCGGCTCGCAAGCCTCCAAGGATCATGGACGCCAGGGCTCGGATCCGCAACATAGCGGGCCGCGGGCGATCACTAGGGGCTCACGACCCGGCCGCGCAGCGTGCAGCATTGCGTCCCATGGCATGTAAAAACTGCTGTGCGGCCGGGCAGCTGGCTCCCCGGACGGACGAGTACGACGTTGCCCAGACCACATGTGCGGTTTCCTGGGGTCTTTTGCGTTGGTTCATCCAAAAAGTCAAAGCGAAATGGCAGCAGCATCAGTGACGCTCCCTCCGGCTCCCTCGCATCATGCCCGAGGAGCGGCTCCCGTCCGGATGTGAGGCGATCTGCGCTCCGCCGGCCCGAGACGGGCGCACTCTGGACTCTGGCCGCGACTGGGTTTTTTTCTGGCATTGACAAGCGGCCCAGCAAATCAAAGACGCACGACCGACGCCTATCGAGCCCTATCGAGCCTTATCGAGCGGGAAAGGGGCGTCAAAAACGTGGCCCACGAGATGGTGGATGGCCCAAGGGCCCAGGATGAGAGGCGGACCAAAGCCCGGCTTGCGTCTTCGGGACTAGCAGTCGGAAGAGGGACGGACGGGCGCAGTAGCACGGATTGAAGCCCGTTACTGCGAGGCTTGTGAGGCTTGTGAGGCTTGTAAACTCAGGCAGCCTCTTCCGGGTGGGGGACATGCGAGAGCCGCAGGAGGTGATGGGCCTCAGTGAGGGCGCGAGTCAGTCGCAGTGGACCTGAGCCCATCTCCGCAGGACGGATGCGTATGCGGTTGGTTCTGGCTTCACTCTGGCTTCGCTGGGGGTCATCATCCTGGGTAAAGCCTGCAAAGGCGGCGATTCATCCAAGGGAAAGCCGGCGTGGATGTCAACATGATGCATCTACGTATGACGGGGATCGTCCCAGATGTGTCCATGCATTGCGTTGTGCGCTGCATGCGGAGAAGCCTGCTCCACGGCCTGCCCTTGCGATGCCCGCACGACAAGTCACATCCTTACCACCGCTGCACTGATCGGTCTCCAAGAAGACGGGGCACCAAATCTCAAGCCTCGCCTCCACTGCTAATAAGATGCGCGCCATGCCCCTGGCGAAATAAGCTTGGTCAAAGCCCACCAGGGCTGTCTGGTGCGGAGCCGAGTCTGACCTGACTTGGATCAACGCCACCAACGTGGATGACGAGATCAAACAAAGGGCCAGAGGAAATCTCAGCCACTGAAGAAATCGCAGACACCCAGAAACGGGGGGAGGGCCCAAATCTCTAACGACAACCAGCCAAGCGTGGCACATTAGCGTCAGCCAGACTGTGTGTGAGCCGCAGCTTGTTCCAGAACCCGCGTCTGAGCGTTTTGAGCGGCTCGGCGGCCATCCGGAGGCGTTGTCGACTTGTCGACTGGTTCTGACGCCTGAGATGGATTCAACGAAGGGGACTATCGTATTCCTAATCTGCCATGCTCCTCTGTCTGCCAAGTGCCTCTGGTGGAAAGCCACCGAAGCCCCCTTCAACGGGTTCGCTTGGCCCACGGCGCTGTCGATCCAGGTACGCCACCAACAGAACATGACGCGCAGTCTCAGGCCCCCCCAGGCCCAACTGTGAAACCCCGTCGGTCAGTTCCGGGTCCATAACTTTACTTCGTGCCAGCATAATAAACGGGCCATGGGCTTTATGCCTGAGATCACGCTCCAGGATCCCCGAGCGGTGATAACACAGACCAGGCACCACGACCTACCGCTGAAGCAGCATAATGTCGAACATCGTCTTCAAGGCCTTACCCAAAACGACCTATTCGCACTAAACGGCGATAGTCGCCGCACCGAACGACGCCTCATCCGCGCACACGCAGCCCATCAGCCCATGTGGCCATTGAGGCTCAAATTATCCAAGACTCCCCCTCTCCTCAGGACGCGGGTTATGTCTGTCTCATCTCAACTATCCTCCACACGTTGACACGGCAGTGGTTCGTGTCGGCAAGGATATCCCAGAAGCTGCGTGCGGGGAGTGAGATCAAAAGACGGGGCGCCCTAATGCTGCGTGCCATGCGTGGTGTGATTATGACCAGTGTCAGGAAAACGGAGATTCAGCGCTGACAGATCGCCGCAAAAGCAAGCCCTGACCCAGCCAGCCATGGTCATGACCACGTAAAAAAAACAAAAGGAGTCGGAGTCGTGCTGGTTCTTTCTGTTCCGCGGCTTTTGACTTTGGACGGCGCGGAATCTGCGACCCAGCATCCCAGCGTCTGGCCGGATGGCCGTTCGGTCCTCGTCCGATATCTCCCATGGCCTGTCCGACTCTGGCCAGCTCTCTCCACCACACCGGGCACCCGTATTTTCCCTGGAGCCGTGCACTGGGTCCCAAGGTGACAAACTCGTTCTCTCAAGGTCTGGCTGAGTCAGTCATTGCTGGCAAACTGAAATCGGACCCGTCCCTACGTAAGTTGGTAGGCCTGCTACGTAGTAAGTTCGACGGAGTTACATAACGAAGATACTAATAGCGCTTTTAGGAATCTAACCCAACCTTGTCATGTACCTAACGGTCGGTTCGCAATGCGATGATGTGGTGCGTACTAGACGATGGACGGAACAGGAACGACATGCTGCAGTAGTTTCAGTCGTTGACATGGCCAATCAGACACAAAGAGACTTTTCAGTATAGTTTATCCTATTATCAGGGTATGGGTTGTCATGTTCTCGGGTAATGGTCTGCCCAAGGTTATACTTCCACTGGTGGAGTATGCAAAGTCAATTCGTCTGGCCGTGGTGATGTCCTCAACCATCCAGGTTGGAAATGAAGCATCAAGGTCATCAAGGAAGCACTTCGGAGAGAGACAGACGGAGATACCTTTGTAAATTTCCAGTATAAAGTCCCAGTGTATGGCATTTCCATCTTTAGATCAACTTCCTCCCCAATACTATCAGCTTGACACTATATTCGTCCAAAGTTTATCCTTTTCGCAGTTGACACCACCAACAACCACCAACACTTCTCATCACACACTAATTCATCCACACCAATCAACCCACACTCACCATACTCTACCCAATCCATCCCTTTTCACATTTCCTCTTACCCTTTCCACACTTGACACCATGCGTCCATCAATCATCTCCGCCCTTGTGCTCGGTGCGATGGTTCCTTACGCTGCTTGCGTGGACCTCGTCAAGACCAAGAACGCGCAGTACGTGAACAACACCAGACTTTGCGAGAAGAACAAGAAAGTCCCCAATCATGCTGGCTTCATCAAGGTCGGCGAAGACAGTAAGTTCCTTCGTCACGCAAACTTCACCCGAGATCTCCCAAGACTAACATGATGTTACAGATGAACAGTCCAAGATGTGGTTCCACATTATCGAGTCAAGAGAGATTCCTACCGAGCGCAACCTCCTCATCTATCTTGGAGGCGGCCCCGGCATGGCGTCTTCCTACGCCATGCTCGATGGCTCTGGTCCCTGCAAGATTGATGTTAAGAAGGGCAAAACTGTTTCCAACGAGTTTAGTATCAACGAGTGGGCCGACGTTCTCTATGTCGACTCACCCATCAACACCGGCTTCAGCAAGGGAAACACTTACGTCGACACAACCGAGGCCGCCACCGAATGCATGATGGAGTTCCTCCACAAATTCTTCAAGGAGTTTCCAACTTACAGATGGGCAAACGTCGGCATCTGGAGCGTTGACTACGGCGCCCACCTCGCTACTTCCCTCGGAGTCAAGATCCTCAAGACGAACGAGCAATGCCTGAAGAAGGGCGAGTGCGCGCCCGGCTACTCATACATCCGGCTCCAGAGCCTCGGCCTGGACAGCCCTCACCTGGACTTGACCCTGCAGCACAAGGCAGCCATCGACTACGCCAACGAAAACGGCTACGCCGAGATCATCAGCCGCAAGGACCGCGACCTTCTCAAGAAGGAGTTCACCAACAAGTATGAGGAGCGCTGGAACAAGTGCGGGAAGTTCAATTATATGGACTGCGAGAAGGAAGTCCAGGAGCACAAGGAGCTTTGGAAGAACCTTACCGACGGCGTGGGTCAGCGTCGGCTGCCTAAGCTGGGCCGCAAGGTTGACCTGCAAGATGTCCGCAAGCCACGTAAGGACGACTCGATCAATTACCAGATCTACAGCATGCACAACAGCAAGGAAGCCCGCTGGTTGAACCAGAGCTCAGTCCAGAAGAACATGGGTCTCACTGGCGGCGATATCAACGACAAGAAGATCAACTACACCCCATACAATCTGCAAATCCACGACAAGTTCTGGGCCAGCCAAGATGGTAAGTGCCTCAAGCATACTTTTATCAACGACTTCGCAGCTAACCTGAATCTAGTCATCCGATCGTCTCTTCCTGATCTTGAATACATCGTCAAGTTCGGTACCCGGACTCTGATCTTGGGTGGCGATGCTGGTAAGTACCCTTCGACTACACTCGTCATTCCCTAAGCAATATACTAACCCCATTTCTAGATCTTATCGTCAACCATATTGGACTTCGCCAAATCGCGGAGGGCATCAACTGGTCCGGCCAGAAAGAGTTCAAGGAGGCCAAGTACCAGTCGCTCCCCGTTCCCCGTGCTCGTAGCGGCGACAGGGATGAAAACGCGGTGTATGAAACTACCGACGTTGGCATGTTCAAGACTGTGGACAACCTCACCCTGATGAAGTTCCAGGGCGTGGGCCACTACGTGGGCAAGCGCAGTAAGTACCTCTCCATTCGCCGCCGTCGAGTTGCCTATTCTAACATAGAAGCAGAGCCTGCCTATTTGAGCTACGTGGTCGACAATCACAGTCGAGGCAGAAGCTTTTAAACGGGACATGGTATTGCAACACTGTGTGGACTAGTAGACGAGGTTGTTCGCTTGGTCATCTCGAGACCACAGGAACTAGGGAAAACCAACAGGATCTGGTATAGAAGCCATTTCAGTTTGGATGCTGGGCGTTTGGGTGTTTGGTGCAAGTTGTTGCAGATTATGATCTTCCTAAGTTCAATGCATTTCGCTCATCTTCAACTTCTATAAGGCTCGCGAGGGCTCCGGTGTCCCTCCGCGTGAATCTGTTGATGTTGTTTTTCTTTAAGAGCACTGACCTAATAAGTGAAAAATGAACTCGAAGATATTCCACGTGGCTGAGACATTGGTATATCCATCAATGTTGAATCCACTTCGGAGGCCGAAGCAGACGCGAGGAGCCGGTGGCGAATGGTGGGCCGTCGGGAGTCGGAAGTCTTGGCAAATGCCGAGATGTTAGTGCCAAAACGGAACCCACCTAGAGCAGAACGCCCCCGGATCTATATGTAGACTTGTGTGTCCATTCATGATCTCATCTTCTTCTCAAACAGCGGCCCTGTGAGATCATCAATTCAAGTAGGTCTGCTGGCCAGTGGCAATGAGGACATCAGTAAGGGTGTCGAGCATCCTCAAAAGCACAGCACGACGCTCAGCATGTTCGTCTCTCTCATCATCCTTTTCATGTCGTGGATTCCGTCGCTGAACAGGGACGCAGATCATCGCGCTACCATCTCTCAATTGACGACGCCGGCCATTTCAACCTCTCGCCCATCTTTGTCTGCGCCAAAACCGCGACAGTCGAGCTTCGCTCCGTTTGCCTCGACAACAGCACAAGCTCGCGATACCATGGCTTCCCAAGGGCAGGAGAAAAACTTGAGTGTTCTTGAGCAACACCTTACTCCAGCTCTGTTCCAAAGTCTGCGGGAGTTCTGGTTTGAGCACCTTGACCACGAGGATGACCTTGTCATGCCAAAACAGGACCATTCCCGCCGGTGGTTTATGGGCGGCAAGGAGCTCGACGGCATCTGCGTGTAAGTGCTCTCCGATTGTCATGAGGGACTGAATCGAAGTTGCTCACACATCCATCACTAGTCAACGATTCGCCCCAACCCTCGAGACAATCCGAGAATCAGGCGCAACCACGGGAGAGGACATCCTGAGTGTCGCTCAGCCCCAAGGGCCACTCGACTGGCTGAGCATCATTCTGCTCCTGGACCAAATCACGCGCAACTGCTACCGAGGCGCGGAGTCGCCCATCGTCTTCAACTTCTTCGACCCCATCGCGCAGCAAGTAGCACTCGCGGCGATGGAGCAGGGCATCCCGGCGCAGGACCCGGAGACGCGGTGGCATTTTGCGTACCGCAACTGGTTCTACATTCCGCTGATGCACTCCGAGTCGGCCGCCAGCCACGAGAAGTGCGTGGAAGGGTTTGCCCTGCTCGCGAAGGATGTAGAGGCCCTGGCCGAGGGACCGAGTGCTCCGGACGCGGACCGGCTGGAGAAGAAGGCGAGGGAGGTTGTGCAGCGAGATGCGGAAGCGGCTAAGGGCATGACCGGGACGTATGTCGCGTTCGAGAAGAGGCATCAGGTCATCATCGAGCAATTTGGGCGGTATCCGCACCGCAACAAGGCGCTGGGTCGGGAGACGACGGCGGCGGAGGCGGAGTATTTGGAGAATGGAGGGGAGACGTTTGGGGGGTGATTATGGCTGAACATGATGGTTGATGATGATAGGGTATTCTGAGAAGAGAGTATAGCACTTGAATACTTCGATTGGATGTCGCCATCGGTTAAACTCGATCGGATGGACCCCGTCCCATGATCAATCGATCTTATCCAGTCCCAAGACCACCATGAGGGCAGATCTCATACTAAGCCTGGGCTACCAAGACACAGAATGCGGGGGACTCCACCGCCTAATCCCCTGGAAGCTTAGTGCTCTTCGTCCCGCCGCCAAAGCGACTCGACTCGGATCACCCAGTTCCACCGTCCCGTCGGATGCCAGAGTTGCCGTCCACCAGTTGAAGTCGGTCCACCCCCCACAGTGGCAGGTTTCCAGCGGTGTCATGGGCTCTGGCTGCTCCCAAGGTAGACAGCTCATGCGCCGATCGTATTCGGTTCCTGGCTCCCGTCCTCTAGTTAGATCCCGTGGACGTCCTTTAACGCGAACCTCTTAGGCCCTGAGGGGTCCAATTCGTCAACCAGGGTGTAGTTATCCCTCCCGTCGTCCCCCTCCCTCAGCATCTCCATCTCTTCCCTCTTTTTGTTTACTTTTCCCTCGACCGACAACACCAAAACCACATACCGACATATCGACATCAACAATGGTTAGCACACGCGCTTCCTCCCGCGCCGCCAGCGCCGCCCCGGAATCGACTCCTCCGCCTCCGGACCCGACCGCCGCATTACCGCCGCCTCCCGCAACTCCATCAACGTCGGCGCGCCGCCGCAGCGCCGCCAGTAAGCAGTCGTCGTCCACCACCACCAGCACCGCCAGCAAGAAGCGCCCAGGACGGCCCTCTACTGCAGCTCCTTCTGCCGCCGCCTGGGCGCATACTCCAACTACCCTAACCCTCCTCTGGCTCGCCATCTCCGTCCCCCTCGTCGTCTGGGACACGGGCTACATGCTCGGCCGCCCGCGCACCTTCGAGGGCGGCGACCTGCACTGGCCGCTCTGGGTGCCCTACCGTCTCTACGCCGAGATCGATCATGTCTACAGCCGCATAGCCTATGACAACAAGAACGGCTTCTCCGGCGCCCAGAGCGCCCTCAACGTCGTCGAGACCCTGCTGTACCTCGTCTACATGTTCCTGTTCTGGTCGCGCGCGAAACCCGCCACCAAGAACGCCCGCTCCTCGCTCGGTGGCCGTCGCGGCGCCCTGGCCGTCCTCGTAGGCTTCAGCGCCGCCGTCATGACCTTGAGCAAGACGGTGCTTTACTGTATGTGAGATGTGACTTGTAGTGTCCTTGCTTTGATCCGTGGCTGTGGCGAACTGACACCACGCCCGATAGTTGCGCACGAGTACTACAGTGGATATCAGAACATTGGCCACAACACTACCCGTGACCTCCTCACCCTCTGGGTTCTTCCCAAGTAAGTTCTTAACCACCCACTGTCTCGCAAATCAATCCCAATCTCACCCGCCTTCTCCTCCAGTGGCCCATGGATTGTCGTCCCAGCCTACATGATATATGCATTGGGCGGTGACATCCTCGATGGCCTAACCCTGGCTTCGGACCCTTCCAGAAAATAGGCCCAACAGCGACCGATTCCGAAGAAATCTGCACTGGCGTTACGGTGGGACATTATCTGTACCTAACTAATGTTTGACACGTTGAAATGGGGGGCTTTGCGTGGGCTAGTGAGCCATGAGCCATGAATGCGGTGAGAGGGGCGTTGAGCCACGCCTCCCAAGTGCATCTACATTGATACCCACGTACAAACCGCACTTGGCATTGCACAGCATACGAGTTTTCATGAGGTCACGCGGCGTCCGAGTTCGGGCTGAGATTCAAATCATGGCTTATTCAAAGTATACGGTCTTTTATATTCTCCGGCCTCTGTCTCAGTAAGGCCTGAGCCAAGGCGCTGCCGATGGAGTTGCTTCTAACATAGTAATTGATGAGTTCGTCCAGCCATGTCCGGTCGTATGCGGTGCGAAAAGAGTAAAAATACGGGGGTATCAGACGAGAAGTAACTCGGGGAAAATGAAGGCAAAGAAAAGCAACGCTGGATACAAAGAAAGATCAAGTCATGAACGAGACGAGTGCGGCGGGCAGCATTCACGCTCCGGGCCTCCACGTCTCCAATCACCCCTTCTGGTGATTCGGTTTGCTTCACCTCATGTCCGTCAGTCCTCCCAGCTCGGCATACTGCTCCCACCCAGGCGTCACATCGCCACGGAGCATCTCCAGGGCATCGGGGTCCATGAACGCCTGCATGTCTGTCCAGTCGGCGTCTTCCGACACGATGTACGGCTCGTCGTCGTCCGACAGGCCCTGCTGCTCTGGCACGGCGGTCTCCTGCCCCTCCAGGTGGCCCTTGCGACGCAGCTCCGGGAGCAGCATGCTGTGACGCGTGAGGGAGCGCGGCAGCGGCGGGAGCGGGTGGCTGAGCCTGAACGAACTCGAGCGCTGTGGCAGCTGCTCGACCGCATCCTCGAAGGCGTCGACGGCCTTGGAGGGACTCTCGGAGAAGATGGTGCTAATGGGGCGTCTCTTGGGGACGCGGGCGGAAACGGAGCGGGCCACCATGGAGACGACCTCGCGACGCTTCTGGCGGCGGGATTTGGACGTCTGAGTGGTGGGATAGTACGACGTCAACGGTGGGGATTCCACGAGCGAGTCGAGCGTGTCAGCTGTGCTCTCCATGCTCTCTGGCGTTGATCCTCCGCGGCCATCCATCGTAGACGTCGTCGAGTCAGTGAGGTCAGGCCAGGTCGTCGTATCCAGGTATGGCCCGTCCAAATTGAGGTTGACGTCGTTGGTCCCGTTGCCGTAGCCATGCACGACGATTTCGTGATATGCCGGCCGAGATGGCGTCGTGGCCGTTTGTGGCGGCGTGTTCGGCGCCGTCTTAAACATCCGCATGGAGCGTCGGATGGTAGAAGAGCGGCTTAGTGCTCGTGAGAGCGAGTTCGAGCGTGAGGGTAGGGAAGGTTGGAGCTCGGGGAAGACCCGAACCGAGTCCCGTCGGTCCCTGGTGGGTTCTCTGTGTGTAAGAGCGAAATAGTCAATATCGGGTTTAATCTCTATCTTCCCGGGCGATGCTTGCAGGGTGTCGTCGTCGGGAAAGATGAGGTTGGTGCTGCCAGTGAACAGCTCCGTCTGGCGACGCAAGATGCGCTCCATCTCGCGCGTCTTCTTCCACGGCGGGATATGGGCCGTGGACACGGCGAGGCTGTAGTTGGCCTCGTCGCAGTCCTGCTCCGCCTCGGCGGGCGTGTCGGTGGCACTGCGGAGGACCTGGTAGACGGCGTAGACCAGGATCCAGCGTACCTTGCGGGCGTCGACCAGGGACACCTTCTCCTGCTTGTCGGCCTTGTTGGGCGAGATGATGGACTCCTCCTCGAAGCGCCGGTACGCCCTGACGAGGTCGTTCTGGGCGACGCCCGGCTTCATCATGTTGGACGCCTTGATCAGCCCCGCGTGCGCCGTGACACGCCGGTCCGACCTCAGCCGGTCGCGGCCGGGCAGCCAGGACATGCGGCGCGACGACGCCGACGACGCTGGAACCAGCGGCAGCGGGTGCTCGAGCGTCGTGTAATCGTGGCGCATGTCGAAGGCGTGGACGAGCTGGATGGTGCAGATGCCCCCATACGCCGTCGTGCGCGATGACGTGTGCTGGTCATCCACGAGCAGGTCGTACAGCGCCTCGAAGTCCTCCCGCATCGTCCGGAAGATGCCGGCGTCGAAGAAGTCGTGTCCGGGATCGGCGGGGCTGCCCGTGGGCGGATAGTAGCCCAGCTGCGTCGTGTAGAACGACAGGAGAAAGCTGCGGAAGCGTTCGAGGTGTGCGCGGGCACCTTCCGACACGCTTAGGTGTGCCTCGGAGAGCTCGTCGTCGAGGAAGGTCTTGAGCATGTTCGACGTGTGGGTTAGCCGCGTCTCCATCTCACTCCGGGCCCGTCGGATGAGTTTGCGTGACTCTGGGGTGATGAACTGTTATGCCGTGTTAGTGACTTCTCCACCGAAATCCTCTGGAACGATAAGTACCTGGAACTCGGTGCTCCCCAGCAGGTGCTCGCTCATGCCAACGCAGTGAGCAAACGCCCTCGTATAGAGGTCTCCCATCTGGAAGAGCTCTGCGAGGTGTAGCATGGCCAATGCATGGTTAGGCTGGTTGGCCATGTCCAGATAGCCCTCCTCGTCGAAATAGTCCATCATATCCGCAACATTGTCGTCGACGCCGGATCGAAACTCGTGCATGCTGTGAAGAAGCGCAACAACGGCACTGCCCAGGCTCTTGCCGACCATGGATCGCCGGAACACCCAGGCAAGCAAGTTCCGCGTCGCCACATGGTACTGGAAGGCCTGCGTCCTGTCGGCCGTCGAGGGTGCCGGGATATAGAGCTCGACTCTTCTGGTGGGGTTCTTGCGGCTCCATTTCGTGAGGTCGCGGGCGTTTGGGGTCTGGATGCCTTCCCAGGCGATGAATCGTTCGATCAGAGGGTAGCACTTCGCGTCGAGCAGGGTCGCCAAGTGGATCTTGAAGGACGGCCCTCGTCGTGACTCGCCTTTTCCGTATAAGTGAACCAGACAGTTTCCGTTCCGGAACCACAGCTCGGGGTCCTACAGGGCGCGCGGTAGTTAGAAGCTGCATTTTGATGGTATAATATGTGTGAAAAACTTACTCGTCGCAGGTGATCCCAATCGGTGCAAGTTCTCGCAGCGCCATCCCACCGCTTGAGGAGCGGGTTTTGAGGAGCGACTCTTGCATCCACGAACTCCCCGAACCTCCTCATCCTCGGACTCCTCCGTGAACTCGCCATCGTATCGCTTTCGAGGGGGTCGTTCCGAGGATCCGGGAAAAGGCGTATGGCCCGTCTGGCCTGTGGTAGCAACCACCGCAGTGGTGAACGAGTGGTTGCAGCCCAGAGATCAACGGCGATAACAAATATAAAAAAAAATAAGAAGAAAAGAAGAAAAAGTCCAGCGGATCCAACAGCAGCTGCCGCGATCCGTATGGCTCGGGCGGGATGTAACAGGCCGGGCCCAGCGCCAATGCTTGGTTGGTGCTGGCCGCACGGTGGTCGTCCAGTCAAGCTCCTATCTCAGCGTTGCCAAGCTCCTTATCGACGGTTGGGATCCCGCTGCCGTGGTCGAGCAGCAATGGATTGGGCAGGCCGGGTGGGATCTCGCTCACTCACAGAGAAGAGGAGAAATTCAGCATCTTGGGCAACGAAAACCGCCCTCTCCCAGCCTTTCGCGGGGGGCCAGTACAGCAAAGCAGGTGAAAGGCGGGACATGCAGATGGTCTCGAGAACGCGAGATCGCCACGGACCGTCAGGGGACAGCCCATGTTAATATTGCGTACGGACTATCCGAATAGACCACGGACCACGGCCACGGCCCACGGTACAGGACGAACTAGGTCCAGGTCCCAGGTCCCGGTCCCGTCCAGCCAAGACCCAGGACCCAAGACCAACGGCCAAACTGGGCCAAGCAAGTTAGCAGAGGCCGATGAATCCCAAGCCCAGCCAGTCTCTGCGTCGGAATTCGAGTTGTGGTGACGGGGCCACGCACCACCAAAGCTGTGAGACACTCGCAAGCCCCCCAACCCACCGTCTTAGCGCGCCCCGTTCATGTTCGTCCCAGGCGAGCCATCCCTGCAAGCAGCTCCTCAGTGTCCTCTCCTCCTCTCCTCCAGGCGGTCGGCCCAGCTGCGCGAGCTGGTGAGGCTTGACAGCCTATTGCTGTGGGTGGTGGTGAGCTGAATATTGGCTTCCGTCTTGCGTGGGCTGCAGAATGCATGAGGGCATGATGAGGGCATGACTGACTGTCAACAAGGCCAATGTAGTCCACAATCCGGTTTCGCAAACAGGAGCAAGCCAATGCAAGCAGGATACTCCGGTTTGTCTCCTTCGCCCTTTCCTTCCATCCGTATCCGTACGGTATGCGAGATGCGTCCCGGTACGTAGCCGTCGATCTGCGCTTCTGCACCAGCGAGTGAGCACAGAGCCGCGAAAACAACACTTCCATGTCTCTCCGCCGTCTCCGATGCCCCATGGGCGGTCTGCAATCTGCTCTGCCTACAGTACGGATTCATCGCGTCTGCCGTCTGCCGTCCGCCGTCTGGCTGGAAACCCTTGTCGGTGGCTGCAGCAACACCCATGCAGTCATACCACGCCCAGCTGGCCTTGTAAACACCATGCCCAAGCGGCAATTGCATGATCCGGCGCGGCGAACAGTCTAGCTTGCTGGCAATTTGACGTAATTTCGTGAAACCGCCGCCCCCGCAAATCTCAATACAAATCGCCCGTCCCATCCTCCTCCCCGTTGTCCCCGTTGCAAATCACCCTCCCTTGGGAAACTGCAACGCCGATTGCTTCCGGCCCGACCATTGTTGTGTCGTGAAGTGACGTTGTCATGTACAGCACAGGATGATCTGGTGCAGCTCCCCCAGTCCGGCGGGTCTCCGAGCTGGTGGGAACAGGATATCCATGACACGCCAGCCACGCACTCGATGATCGGTTGCATCTTAAATGGATCTTGGCTGCATCTGGCCTAGGTCCCTACGGCCTTGATCCTCATCCTTCACTAAGGTGACATCAGCCTGCTGTTCTGGACTCGTCGAAAACGCTCCGTTGTCATAGTATTCCCCGCGCACTCTCCCTGTTGGTGAATCGATGATGCTCTAGCTAGGCTTTGCCACGCTGACAAAACCGTCAAACGTTTAACTAATTTCTTCAAGACCTTTTAGCCCGTTAGCGGATGGCTTAAGCTAGGCGGTCTAGAGCTTGGGGCCTTAGCACCACCCGATCGCGGGCCACAAACTCACCATTGATCCCGCAGTTGTGGCACACCCGTTGGTCTTTGGTCATCGGTCACCGGTCAAGCTCAGAAGTTGCCCCCCTTATCGGGCTATCTGTTGTTGGGTTGCTCTGATTCAGCCAGGGCTGGGAGGATGGAAGCCAGCAGCTCATCGCCCCGCAGAATGTCGTGCAGGCGTCAAGCACCAGTGTAACACAATACGTAGTAGACTGCTCGGCGGCATCAGCACGGATCCTGTTGTTGAAGATTCTGCAAATTGTTTCCAGTCGCTTCTACTCCATTGTAAGGTGAGGTATCGTGTGGTATGGCACGGCGTGTCTCTCTCTGTTCACCACCCGAACCAGCTGTGCTTGGCGTTGCTAGAACCGGTGATTTCCTCTGCTTGCAAATATGCTTTCTTAGAGCTGCCCTCCTTCCATGACAACCACCTCGGGAATTCCGTCAATATCTGGGGAAATTAGAGACAGTTCGCGCGGACACTGTCTCACCATTGACACTATCCCGCCATCCGTCTAGTCCTTCAAAGCTCCTCCCGACCTGGAGACGCCACTGTCTAAAGCGCCGTGAACGACTTGTGCTTCTCCCATTGCAGCCTGAGGTTATAGTGGTGCTCATCTGCGAAGTAGCCATGAGATAACTCTCTGACAGCTGTGTGCTTTGGCCATGGAGTGGCCTCTAGGAAGCCGGGACGGCAACGTTGCCATAGCCACAAAGGACTGCACCGGACTGCCAAAATCGGTTCTGATTCCTATCAGGCCAGGTCCCCATAACCGCCAAGCTTGAACCTCGGCGGGTTGTCTCTCCTCAATTTGGCATCGAGTTCCTGTACCCTCCCTTCCGCATCAGGTTCCGCATTTTGTACCTGCCCTCGTGGCTTTGCGTCATTTGGTTAATGTTGTCTATACGGATTGTACTCTCAAGGGAGTAGTGTGCCTCGATCATACCTTGCTTGCATTGAAGACGCGTTCATCCTCGAAGTCTGGCGGCATGTTCCCATCTGCGTCTTCGATACCAGCTGAGAAGAATTAAAAATCGTGATGTGTTTGGATTTGGTAATGAAGAGCTGTAGAGCCATCGGTATTAAGGGTCAAATTCCTGACTCCTTGTCAAATTCCGGTGCATTACTAACGGTGATGGTGAAAACCCATGGCAATGACAACCTCTGCTAGCCAACAATTGGCCATGAAGACCGACAAGATTGATCGAAACACTAGCCCTTCTTCCGCTTGCTTTCCACGGAGGTCTTCAGTCAGAAATTGAATCACGTATCCCAGGCCGGTGGAGGAGCCTGACTTTAAGACTCAGGATCAAATTGACTCGCAGTCCCCGAGTCCCTCGAGCACATTTCACATCTCAAATTGGCGTGGGCATGTCGATTCCTATAATCATCCTTTATTCGCACAAGTGAAGCTATCACGGGCGATGCACAATAGGAGCTCCATCAAAGTCACGTCACCTGACTAGCCCCGCTTCACCGAGCCTCACCTTGACCCCACCGAGCTAGACCTGGGGACATTTCGAGATGGGTGGGTAGCTCTTCTCCCCCGTTTGTCGAGCTTCCCCAACTGGGCCAACACCGCTGCGATGGCGCCCGTAATCCCATACACATACATCCAATGCCCTTGCTCCGACATCTCCAGCACCTCGGCTGTCGACCGCGCAAACGATGCCCACGACCAAGACTCCGTCGACGACGATGAGCGCACCTTCGACCCCCGCGCTCCCCGGTCAAACTACAGCCTCTACCCGCTCGAGTACCTCCTTTACTGCGAAGACTGTCAGCAGATACGATGCCCGCGATGTGTCAACGAGGAGGTCGTGACCTACTACTGCCCGCACTGCCTCTTTGAGGTTCCCAGTAGCAACCTCCGGAGCGAGGGCAACAGGTAAACAACACCTCTCACAGCTTCCGGCGTGCCCTTCACGATCTGACAAAACCTTGGCTTCTGGTAGATGCACACGGAGTTGTTACCAATGCCCAGTCTGTATAGCCCCGCTACAGGCCACGGGCCTCGCACCGTCCCAAGAAACGAACCACCTGGGCGCCGATGGCACCTCGAGCCAAGCCCTTACCTACGCCCTCTTCTGCCAGCACTGCACCTGGACCTCGAGCGAGATCGGCATCGAATTCGACCGCCCAAGTGGCATCCACGGGCAGCTGGCCAGGCTGAACAACGGCGGCGAACGCAAGCTCACCGCGAAGGACCTCAAGGAGCGGCGAAAGGAGAACCCAGACGAAGCCCCGATCCCCGACGACCAGCTCGATCCAGATCTACAGTTCACGACCCTCAAGTCTTTCTACCAGGCGCAGCTGGCGGACGCAAACGCCTCCCTCAGCGGCATGCAGTTCGACAGCGTCGGCTTCTCGTCCCCCGCGGCCCTCTCCCGCATCATGTCCCTATACACCGGCCACAACCACCCCGGCAGGAAGCGACAAGGCCCGTCCGATGTGATGCGAGAGGCTCTGACGACGGAGGAAGGCCTCAAGGTCGTCGACCTGGACGAGTCTACGGCCATCAAGAAGCTACAGCAGTTGGGGTGGGACGAGACAGCTTCAACCCAGCAGAACCTCGAGCAAACCGAGGTTTCTCGCTTCCAAGACGGTCTACGACCGATACCATACCTACTCCGCACGAAACGATCCAAGCGTTGTTCCGTCTGCCGACACATCATCTCCAAACCCGAGAACAAGGTGCAGTCCACACGGTTCAAGATCCGTCTCGTCGCCAAGTCCTACCTCCCCAACCTCACCATCCGCCCTCTCAACCCTACGGCTCGTCCTATACCGACGACATCCCGTCCACAAATCCCAGAGGAACCCTTGTTGGAGCCTCTGAAGCCCTACCACTACATTCTCACGTTCAAGAACCCTTTGTTCGACAGCATCAAAGTCACGCTCGCCACACCCAACACCACGCCCGGCAGGTTCTCTAGCAAGGTTACGGTACTATGTCCTCAGTTCGATGTGGACGCGAACACGGACATGTGGGACGATGCACTCAAGGACGACGGTCGGGACCGGAGACGTAAGGGCGAGGAGAGCAATGGCCAACTCGAAGCAGGCAAGATCTGGGAACGCGGCCGCAACTGGGTCAGCATCGTGCTGGAAGTTGTCCCGGCGTCACTACGGCTTGACGACCAGGGAACCAACGCCGAGGGCGATGCGGTGGACAAGAGCCCTCTCAAGGAAGACGAGGACATTTTGGAGATACCCATGTTTGTGAGGATAGAATGGGAAACCGAGTCCCAGCAGGATGTGGGGTCAGCCCCCGGCAAGGACAGAGACAGCAAGGAGAAGAGGGAGCTTGCATACTGGTGTGCCCTTGGCGTTGGACGCATCCGTCACGAATAGGCACTCACGAATAGACACGGTAGATACATACACATGAACACACATGAAGCATAGATCAAGATACCCAATAACGGACGAATCATGGACAGAAGTGTTGGAGTTGTCTTGTCAAATCATAAAGCAGCTTGTACCATTTATCAAGCTACGCTCTTAGTAGACGCCGAGCCCTTTTTTGACCAACCAACGACATGAAAATGCAACTCCCAGCCCTGAAAATTCATCACAGATCGCCCAAGCTTAGTACTCGGCGGAACCGCTCTGGGGGAACTCGAAGTTGACGTTGCGGCCGGTGAGGCGGCGGTAGACCTCGGAGTAGGTGTCCAGGCGGTAGTCAACACCACCACGCTCCTTCTCGTCAAGGATGACCTTGAGGGTCTTGCTGCCGTCCTCCTTGGTGCGGGTGCGCTTGCCGACGATCTCAACGGGGTAGGTGAGGTCGTCAAGGATGGCGTCGTGCACAGCAGTGAGGGTTCGCGAACGGGGTCGCTTCTGCTTCTGGGTGTTGCGCGAGCGGGCGGAGCGCTTGGGGCGGGGAAGGATGCGGCGCGAGGCGAGGATCAGGACATGGCGATCAGAGAACTTCTTCTCAAGCTCGCGGGTCAGGCTGAGAACGCGGCTGTCAGTTTGGCGTCCGGGGGGACTTGTGGGAGGATTGGGGGGATGCTTACCGCTGCTGGACACGGTGGAAGCCCTGCAGGGAAGGGACGGGGACAAAGATGACAACAGCCTTCTTGCCGTGGCCAACCTCGATCTATTCAAGATCCAAAGTCAGCATGCGAGCTCCAGGACAAAGCCTTGGACCGCTTCCCGTCCTGTTCCACAAAAGTCAATGATACTCCGGCTGGCACGCCCGCCCCGGCGACACGGATGCGCAAGCGCATCGATCAATTCTTTCGAATCGAAGGGTCGTGCGTCGGGGGCGAAGTGGTGGCCATCGCAATAGCTTTGGGAACAGGATTTCGAAGAACTAGTCGCGGAATGTTCATGATGTTCTCACCTCGCGGGCAGAGACGAACTGCAGAGGTCGGAGGGCGACCTTGAGGTCGGCAGTGTTGGTCTCGAGGTCGTAGAGAGCCTGAGCAATGCTCGTCTCGAGCTCCGAGGGAGTCTGCCGCGAAGGGCTGTTGGCAGCGATCTTGTTCAGGGCCTGGGCGCTCATTTTGTCGGATGGTACACAACGAGATTGACAGAGATGGATGTGATGGAGTCTCGACACAAGTTTTGGGCAATTGATGGGGGGTCGCTAAATTGGGGTTTTCAAACCCTCGGATTGTGTGCGCTGGTCTGTGCGCTACTGCTCGTATGCCTCAGGCACCAGTGTCACTCCTAGCCCCAATCTTGCTCGGACTCACCGAGCTTCACCTTGATTTTCGCTCGGTCGGTAAGGCTGGGGTTTGTTTGACCGAATCCCCACCGCCGCCCCATAGCATGCAACTTGTTAGCTCATCGGGCAACGAACCGAGGCTCCGACTTCCATCTTTCAAGATGACACTGCTCTGCCTGCGGAGGTCCCTGTCGGCACAGGCTACACTAATTGTTGACCCGAACAAGTCTGTTTATATTTTGGTATTATGGCTATCAAGGACAATTACGCCGATAGAACCCTTCCTTCCATTGTCAGGGTTCGTTTCTCTGTCATGATTCCCGCTCGTCGACACAGATGACGGAAGATGAGCTTCAATTCGTACAAATATGATATTCGTCCTGCTATTGTGTGCTGGCGGAACCATCTTGCTTTCGAGGAGCTTGGGGGTGTTGTATCCTTGTGACCGTCTTCGTTCATCCTTGTCAACATAGCTTCAGGTGAACTTGTGAAAAGAAGAATGCTCTTTCCTCCGGTCCACAGTCCGAACATGATGGAAGGGCCCTTCCTGGGCTGTGAAAATCCTGAGGTAAAGTCACTTGCTGCTTCTCTGGCAGCCTGAGTGCGTCTTCTCACTCTTCTTCTTGTCTCCCGCTGGCGCTCGCCTCTTCCTGGTCCTTCTCCCCATTCAGACTCGGGCAGATTCACGTTCACACTCCTCTTCTCTGGCCCAGCTCTCAGCTACATCGTCTGAGAAAGACAAGGCAAAATGATCGCCACCCTCTTCGTTGCCATCCTGGGTATTGTAGAAGCCCAGGCACAGGCTTCTTATGGCAGCTCATCATTCACTTACTGGGGCTGTGCCAAAGTCGACCCAATGTGTTTGTCATCAGCCCTGGCCTGGTGCCAAAGCAAGGCCAGGTCCCAGGGAGCAATGTCCCTGAGGGCCCACCTCTATCGACCATCCAAACCACGACGACACCTTCTCAGGGACCCGCAGTTGAGTCTTCACAAGAGCCGCCAGCTCAGTCCGTTCCAGAGGGCTCTGTGCCTGTGGTTCCTGTTCCTCCAGAAAACACTGTGCAAGGTCCCCCGGAAATACCAGTCCCAGATTCACTGAGTCTTCCAGTACCATCCACTCCGCCACGCTCAGGTCCTAATGTTGAGGCCCCTCCACCAGTTCAACAGCCGTCGATATCAATTCCCGATTTCACTGCGTCATCCCTCCCTAGCCCTACGACCACAGTTTGGATAACTCCAATCGACCTATCGAATGCTCAAACTCCCTCAAGTGCCAATCCTACTTTGCCGGGGGGTGCCTATCCGACAGAGCCTTCCTCCGTAGGCGACTTTTGGTCAGAGCCCTCGGTAACGACAAACACGAATGACGATCCTCCCGTTCTGGTCACAGCGTCCGATTCCAGCCATTTCAAACTTCCAGTTCTGGCAGTCTTGGGAGAGCTACTTCTTGCTGCGGCCATGGCAATCTGAATTCCAAGTACAAGACTAAGGACCAGTTGCCAAGGACGATTGGTGTTGTCAAGGGGTGGACGGAAGTGACATTTGGCAGGGTTTCGCATGGTGATTTGGACCTGATTTGGGGGTTAATGGGCAATAGACATACGAGACGCTAGTATTATCGTGGAAGAGAATTGAATCCCATTTCGAGGTACCATTTTACGAACTGCGAAGGTAGAACGTCCTGTGCTCTCCAAGGTCACCGCAACCAAATTTGTCACTGAGTTCTCGAGTCTATGAGTAAATGGGTGCAGGTCGAGAGCCTCTACCTGCCCAAACAAAGCGTAAAAAATAGGCGAATTAAGAAAGATTCGATTAGCTAAGATGATCATATCTACTGAGGTTGTTGCAACCATTGCGGCAGCTTGAGGTACTCTTCATGTTTGGCTGTAGGGTAAGCTTAGTACCCAGGATCATGTCATTCATGGTCCAAGGGGCAGGCCCACATGGAGCTGCGAAGCGTCTCGGACGAAGTGGCGGGGTAGGTACTTACACCAAACATCAACATCAACCTCAGCGTTAGCATCGCTTCTGCCGTCTTTTTGTCGACGGCTGGAGATTCGGATCATCTATCTGGTGTACTAGCTGTAGCTGAAGCACGCAGACACGATGCAGTCCGGCATTTCAGGTATGGCCCCCGCGCTCGGGTCTTTCGGGGCTACGTCAGCTAATCATCAGCAGCTTCTCAGGAGCTCCAAGATCAGTTCAACTCGTTGCTGACCTCGAGCGATACCTTTGGAATCCTGGCGACGATCGAACGCGAATCGCTTGTGCCAATTACCACGCTTCCCGCCTCGTCACCGTCCTTCAACGATAACCTTGCGAGCCTCCAGCCTCACATCAAGCCTAATGTCGCACTCTACATTATCCTCCGCCGCTTCGACTCGGCCCCTCGCTTCCTAGCCGTTACCTACGTTCCCGATGCGGCGCCTGTCCGACAGAAGATGCTGTTCGCAGCGACCCGTCTTACGCTCGTCAGAGAGCTTGGCTCCGAACATTTCCGCGAGACTGTCTTGCTGACAATGGCCAATGAGTTGACTCCCAAGGGCTTCGAGAAGCACGACGCGCATAACAAGCTCGATGCACCTCTGACCGAGGAGGAGCAGTCCCTCGGCGAGGTGAAGAGGGCCGAGCAAGAGGCCGGCGCGGGTACAGGGACGAGGGAGATCCACCTCAGCAAGAGCCTCGCAATGCCGGTGGCAGAACAGGCGATTGCTGCAATGAAGGAGATCGGGCAGGATGGGGGACGCGTGGTTACGATGCTGGTAGGCCACATTGGGCTGTTTGCTTATTTGTGAAGCAGTTGCTAACGATGAGTCTAGAGGATCAACCCCGAGACGGAGGCGGTCGAGCTGGTCCCTGAGTCGCCGACGCCGAGCACCATCGCCGAGCTGTCGCAAGTCATCTCGACGACGGAGCCTCGCTTCACCTTGTACCGCTTCACCCACACGCACAACGGCGCGGAGCAGAGCCCAGTTCTCTTCTTCTACACGTGCCCCGTCACTCCTGGAACCAAGGCGATCAAGTACAGAATGATGTACCCGCTTATGAAACGCGCGGTCTTGGATGTGGCCGACCGTGAAGCCGGACTGAAGATTGACAAGCGATTTGAGGTGGAGGACCCGAGCGAGATTACGGAGCAGACGGTCCTGGAGGATCTTCACCCGAAGGTGACAGCTAGGCAGGGCTTCAGCCGCCCGAAGCGACCCGGCCGATGAATGGAGACGAGCCAGATGGCGGATACAAACCCTACACCCAGACTCACCCTATAGGCACACGAATACACAGATATACATGGAGAACAAAAGCAGTCGACTCGCGGACATGGCTCGCAGTTCGGGATGAATAGAGACAGGCCTCGAGCGTCGGATGCAAGAAAATTCAATTGTCCTAGCTGCAAAATGCTGGTATTTTATCCGAGATGCATGCACAAAAGAGAACCCAAGCCGCCCTCCCACCCATGCATTGGTATCCCTTTCTAACCCAGTCTCCAACACTGTCATGAGACATTGTTGTGGCCATTCGCTCTCTCCATACAGTCTGCCCCTCGAAGAGCTCGTACACATTCGGATCTAAAGTGCCGATTCCGCCTCTTCCTTTACCGGTTTCGTAACTGAACGCTCGAATTAGGAACCCAAACGACACGAGACGCCGCTCCTTCTCCTCCTCCTCCTTCGTCGTCTTCTTTTATGAAGTGTTCCGCTGCTCATGACACCACGGCACCGCTTGCTCTCTCTATTCCTCGAACTTGCCTCCGGTCAAGGAAATGTTGCTCCTTTCTAGCTTCTCCTTGAGGAACTCGTAAACGGTGAAGGTGACGGCCTGACCGGGGGCGACACGCATGATGCGAGGGGTGATGCCCTTGTAGAAGGCGTGGAATCCTTCTTGCCTGTGGGGGTAAAGGATCAGTATGAGGGACAGATGGATGAGAGGGAGGGGAAACAACTGACTTGAACATGTCGGCGGCGATTCGGGAGATGCGAGTCCAGGCGCTGGTACCAAACTCGGCGGGGGTCTTCTGCAGGCGGGTCTTGATGGTGTCGATGGGGGCGTTGCTCAGGGGGCCCATGGCACCACTGACGAGACCGATGAGGGTGGTTTGCCAGCTGGGCAGGTTGGCGTTCTCGTACTGGGGCTGCCACACCTTGAGCCAGTCCTTGAAGTAGCTGTAAGCGGTGAAGTTGACGGCCTGGTTGGAGCCCTGGCGCAGGGCCGTCAAGCTGACTCCGCGGTACAGGGCGCCGAAGCCCTCCTCCTTGACGACAGTGTACAGGGCGTGGGCGGCGTTGCGGTACTTGGGGATGTCGAGGGGGTCGGCCATGGAGTGGTGTTGGGCTTGCAGACGGATCTTGATGACCTCCATGGGGGTGACGACGGCGACGGCCTCGGTGACACCGGCGGCCAGACCGGCGAAGAAGATGGCCTGGCCGGAGACGACGCCGGTGGTCTTGTTGGCGAGGAGTTGCTTGTACCACTCGAACGAGGTGAAGCGGATGGCCATCTTGGGGACGATACCGGTCAGCACGGCGCCCAGGCCCTTGTACAGGCCGAGGGCCGTCTCCTTGCGGACAATCTCTGTGCCCGTCTTGATGAAGCCGCGCTTGGGGGCGCCGGGCTGTCGCGCACGCCTAGATAGCTGCATGCGGACCTTGATTGTGTCTGTCGACGGCGCGCAAGGTCAGTGGAGAGGTCCCGAGGCCATGCGCTCGCATGCGCGCATGGGGGGGGAATGTGCGCGGGCTTACCTAGAGGATGGCACGCGAGAGCCTCCATCATACCAGCACCGCCTCCGGCTATAGAGAAACATCGTCAGTTGGTTGCGCATAGAAAAACCACCAAGACCGCTGGAGTCGCAGGTGTGAATTGAGTGGTGAACCTACCCATGAGGTTGGTGGCCACGGTGGGCGGCTGCTTCTTCCCGTCGCCGTTCCGAGACATGACGTCGGTTTGTGGTGTGTGTGTGTGTGTGTGGTTCGATTCTCAAGCTCGACAGAGCTGTAGCCGACTCTTATCTCTCGTCTCCTTCTTTTCACAGGGAGAAAAACACCAGACGATGCGATTTAGAGGCGAATTGTGCTTTCGTTTTCGTAGGGGTTTACACGGTAGGACGGACCGAGGTTCGGAGGCCTTCGGAGATGTGAGAAACCGGGATTGGGCTACGGGTGGATGGGAAGGGATGGTTTCACGCGGGAGGCAGGGAAAGAGGGGAGAGAGGTCTAGAAAAAATAAGAAGAAGGAATAGTAGAAGAGAGGGGAGGAAGAATGGAGGAGGGCCCGAGGAGAGAGGAGGTGGATTTTAAGAAGGGAAGAGAGGAGCGGAAACCGAGAGAGGGCTTCCGCCGGCCGAGTTGCGCGTAGCCGTGAGCCGCGTTTCGGTCGACATATGAAATCCCACGCCCACTCTGTGTCTGCGTGTCTCTCCTCCGACTTCGTTCGCTCGGTATCTTTTAGGCGGGCTTGCTCGGGAGTTGCTCCACCGTCATGGCCGCTCGGGAGTCAGAGTGCGAAGGACAGTCACAAGCTCTGGCGCGAGGGGGGCGTGTCGACGGGCGTGGGTGGAGTGGGAAGCGATGAAAGATGGACGCCATTTCCCGAAGGGATGGGAGAGAGCGAGCTGTCATTCGTCGGCTGGGAAGATGGAGATCTAGAACGTGAGGTTTCCAGACCTCGGAGCTGGAGATGTCGATGG
Organism: Neonectria neomacrospora; assembly: GCA_013756995.1. Classification (NCBI taxonomy): domain Eukaryota; kingdom Fungi; phylum Ascomycota; class Sordariomycetes; order Hypocreales; family Nectriaceae; genus Neonectria; species Neonectria neomacrospora. The sequence continues at coordinate 73,682 of JABSTB010000271.1, forward strand.
GCTAGGTACAGCACGGCACATGCAGGCACATGCCGCCGCTGCCTCCATGCTGATGGACCGTCGTCGACAGTGCCATACATGGCGGAATTATGTATCATGGCATCATGAGGCGCTTCTCTTTGTCTCTCTGTTTGGCTACTTACTTACCTGCTGCCCCTCCATCCGTCTTTCACACAACTTTCCCATTCAAGCATGTGCCTGTCTCTCTCTCCATCCCCCTCCCGCTCACCTAGACTCCGAACTCCCCTCCCCAGCCCTCGCTCTCTCTCTCTCTACGAACAATTACCTAACTTCCTATTCCCCCCCGTTCTCCAAAAATTGGGGGAAACTCGGAACTTCACCTAGGTTTGGGGGGGGCGTGGGCCGCGCGCGCGCGCGCAGGTCAGGTCGGGAAACCCCACTTGCAGCCTTCTGGCTCCGGGCAGGCGGAGGAACCGGGGGAGAGAGGGCGCCAAAGAATGGGGGCTGCTGCTCCATCCATGCGGCCGAGGACTTCTTTCTTTTTCTTTTTCTGTAGGAACATCGGTGCTAGATTCCTGTTGATTTGCAGTTGTTGTTGTTGGTGGCGCAAACTGCCATGATGCATAAGATGCAGAGCAGTCCAGAGCGCTGGCTGGATTGGCCGTGATATCAATTCAATGCCGGTTTCTTTTCCGAATAATAAAAAGTGACGTCGTCCAGGGAAATAGCTTTTGCCGACACACAGCCGAGCTTGTGATTTTGCGGGGTTCTCGTCTCCGCGTCCCTTTTTCTTCTCGCTCCAGCCAGCAAGCTTCAGCTTTTTTCCAAGCTTGCTGACCTAGGTACCACCCCCACTGCCCACTGGTGCAAGTGGTACCTGCTGTCTTTTCTTCTCTTTGGGGG
>JABSTB010000272.1:0-20346 GCA_013756995.1 Neonectria neomacrospora
TGGTCGCACAGCGCGAGAGCGACTCATCACCTGCCACGCGTTCGAACTGATTACGTTCCGTGTCGTATTTCTCGCGAGGCATGCATGATCAGTGTGCCAAATGACTAAGTGACTCTGATTGAATGACGGCTGGATCATCACTTTCAAGCCTTTGGAAACATCATCACGGTTGAAATTTTGTATACAGTGCCTTGGCCTCCATCCCCTCCCTCCCTCCCCTCTCAGAGAAATACGAGCATGCTACCCACTCTAAGAGAAACACGCTCGCTCTATGGCCGCCTTCTTCAAGTCTCGGCCATTTGCTCATTTCCTCAACCCTTGCGAAGCAGTTCCTCCCCGCTAACCACATCCACCACCGACCGTTGTTCTTATCTGGCCACGATCTCCTCCTCGCGGCAGTTTACGTGACAGACGTCGGCTACATCCACCAACGGTTACCCCGACAGGCCTAGACCTAGTTTCCCATCACGCGACACTCGGAAGCAGCGCAAGCCCGGCCAGCAGCCCACCTGCGCCCTTTTTAGGTTCCCTTGCTCTTCACTACAATCCACCGGCATCCTTTCTTCGCGCTCGGTACGCCTTCCTTGCAACTCCTCGCAATATGCAATGCCAAGTTTGCCCAGCCTCGTTTGCTGGACCCTCGTCTTCCTGCCTCAATCTGCAAGCATGAAAGTTTTCTCTATCACTTCTCCATCTCGGACCCTCATCCACATCGCCTACAGCCTTAGCGCCTCCCTCGGGCTTTCGTAACTAACCACTAGCCGGCCAATCACCGCTTAGGTGACCCGACAGCCGGCCACCGACAACCTATGTCCGGTGACTCCCAGGACTCTTGCGACAACTCCAGAGCCGGATGGAATGAACAACAGCACGCGCGATCAGTAACAGTGGGTTTTCCCTAGCATTCACTAAAACGAGGCGAGAAGAGTTCCAGAAAAAAAATCATAATAAAGGTCCTGATGTCCTACATTATGCCAATCAAAAGCGATATCCAGGTAATCCCTTCTCAATCGTGCGCACGAGGCAAGACATGAACCAGTATCCATGCTACCATCCATCCATCCGTCCCTTTACCGTCGTGAATTTATTCCCTAATCGCCCTCCTAAAGTGTCCTAGAAGTTGAAGTCGTGAGTTTGTATGTCATTCGCGTTATGCACACATCATCTGTCCTGCCCTTCCCATCTTTTCCTTCCACACAAAGCAGCCTGAAAACACCTGATTGCACCGCGAAGCCCCCCATCGCGCCAGTCGCAATGCTTTATCAATCTCACGCCCGTCTCCTCCGGCTTCATTTCCAGCCGCTAAACAAAACCCGCCCGTGGGCGCCACATGCGACCTAATTACGCCCTCGCCATATTGGTATGGTCCCCGCCAGGGGGACCGGCGCTGCCGGTATATATCTCGTTGTCTTGCGGCTAGCCGTGCTGTTCTCTCGTCTTCCATGTTCACTGGGTTCGGTAAAACTTCTTGTACAGCAGGTGCAGCAGCAGGTTGACGTTAAGCTTGAGGTTGCCCTCAAACAGGTTCATGAACTGGTGGGCCTCGAACTGGGCCTGCAGTAGGTCCTCGATGGGCACCAGCGCGCTGGCGCCGGGAGATTGAATGTGGCCGCGCGAGCCCTCGAGACTGAAGACGCCGACCTCATCGCAAGAGATGGTCAGGTTGATCTTGTCCAAGTCACGCTCGCCGACGCCTGTCCAAGACACCAGTACGCCCTTCTCTGATAGTGCTCGTGCACTGTACTTGTAGCTGCCAAACTTGGGCACCCGGCCGCTGCGCTCCAGCTCTCGCTGGTGGTTGTACTGCTTTGTGAAAGGCATCAAGAACTTCTTCTTCCTGCAGTGGGGTGTTAGTCATCGGCAACTCGAATCGATCAGTAAATCTAGAACTTACCCCTTCTTGTTCTGCAGCGTCGCCATCGCCTGCTCGATGTAATCGTCGTAGCTTTTTCGCTGCTGCTCCAGATACTGAGCCTTCTCGTGCAAGTTGCTCAGGGTCAGGCGAACGCCCTCGACTTCGCGCTGGCGCTGGACGCGACGGCGGCTCTTGGTCCGGATGTCCAGCGCGATGGCGTTGAGGACGTCCTGGAAGTAATTGTGCTTGGAGATGCGGCCCAGCTGCTCCAGGTGCATCACATTCTCGAGTGCCGTTCTCTTGAGGTCGTGATATGACATGCGCGTCACATCAATCATATTAGCATCCGAGTAGGCACCGCGTGACTTGCTGCCTGCCGGGAAGTCCTCGCGCAGTAGCGTGAGCCACTTGTGCTCATCCTCGGGCGTGATGGGCTTGACGAGGATCTCCATGAGGTTGGCACCTGTCTGGATGCGAATAATATACAGAACACATCGCTTTGTCTCCATGAAGAGGGTCTTAGCATCGGCCTCGGGGTCGTCAACATCATGTAGCTTAGGCGTAAGGAACATGTGAATATCCGATGAGCCTGCGGCGTTCATTTCGTTCTCGTTGTGCTTAGCGCTACCGAGGTCGTGCATGATTTCCCGCAGGATGTCGTCGCGGCCAGGGCAGATAGCCTGAAGCTCCGCAGCAACGAGGTTGTGAATGGCGAAGACGTCCGTCATCTTGATGTACAAGGTTGGCTTGTTCTTGGCGTAGAGGTCATTGAACTCATCGATATCAAATGTGCTCTCGGCATCAGGCACCGTGATAAGCTCGCTGATAATCAGGTTCAGGCGCTCAATGGACTCGGCAACAAAGGCGTTGAGAGGCTGGAGATAGATATTCTCGCCGCCGAATGGGCGGCCAGAGGCGATCTGGCTAATCACCTTGGCGACCTCGGTCAAGTTTCTCTTTTGGAGGGGGCTCAGCATCCTCTCAATCACGCCGAAGTTCTCAGGGCTGGTCACAGCGGGCTGGAGATAGAATCGCCAGAGCCAGTTGCAGACAATCGTGAGTAGGTTCTCTGGGGGCTCTCGCTTGAACTGCTGGCGCAAACCTTCGAAGATCTGGCGACAGGTGAAGCGAAGGCCATAAGGCATCCTGTGCACTTGGTCCTCCAGGGCGAGGAAGAACTGGTCGCAGATTTCTCGTAGGTCACGAAGGTGGTCGATGAATAATCGTCGAGTCTCGGGGTCGCGGATGGCAATTTCTCGGGGCACATCTGCGGGTCGTCGATCGGCTTCTCCAGTCCTGAGCTCCTCGTTGTTGATGGCCGACTTGTAAATTTGCATGGGGTCACTCTCAAGATCGAGAGCAGGATCCTCGACGATGTTGTCGCGGATCAGAGGTCCCAGAAGTTCCCGGAGGTACTTCCGATCACGCGGCGAACGGGTGTAGTTGGTCAACAACTTAGACCAGAAGAAGTTTCCACGGAGGAAGTCCTGAGCGGTTCTGGCGCCAGCAATCTCCTCTTTAATCGATCGGGCGATCAGCTTGAGCAGATAGTACTCTTCTCGACGCTTCTGGGCATAACCGAACAAGCTCATCATCAGCAGCTCGATTCGCTTGCACTCCTTCTCGGCAGTGCCTTGCTCGCGGATCCTCTTGAAGAGTCGGGCCAGGTATTGAGATTGGGTCTGAAGGTTGAAGAAGAGCTGCTGGTACGACTCTAGCTTCTTCCTTGAGCTTTTGTTGAGTGCCTTCAGATCAAATTGGTTGGCTGAGTGCATGGAGCTGTTCGCAAGGAAGCCCATCGAATGGCCACCGAAATTGTGCTGGTGCCGCACGACTTCGTCCAGAGTGATCTTGTTCTTGACGAGGAGGGCGATCTTGATGTCGAGCTGGTCAATGTACTGTTCCAACAACTCGTTCTGTCGAACTTGTTGGACCACAACCTTGCGCATGCGTTCAAACTCGATCTCCTCGTTGAAGTCAAAGTCACTGTCATTGAGTAGGTGGACGAAATTCTTGACAGCGCTGACAGGGGGGTTCTTGCCGGTGGTCAGGCTCTTGTAGGCTTCTCCTTGGACCTTGGCGCGGACGAAACTCTGGATCTTAACGACCTTCTGCATGTTCTCATTGAAGAAGCGCTTCTTCTCTTCGAATCGGGCTCGAACGATGAAACCCTTCGCAGCCGCCTGGAATTCGAGAATGGACTCATCCTCTAGCTCCAGTTCAGCCAGGAGGTCCTCAACCCTCGCTCGCTCCATCATGGCTCTAAGGATACTTTGGAGCTCGATGATCTGCGGCGTGTGGGAAGACAATTCGTCTAGGAAAGCTTGGTGTTGTTGTCGGTACAAGAGTCCCCGGATATTGCCCTGAAGAGCAATGATCTCCGGTTCTTGTTGTTCAAGTTCTTCCTGGTCCGCGGCAATGCTCTGGCGCTCAAGCATGCCTCTGATCATTGATTGCAGGTCGATGACTGCGGGCTCATTTTCCTTCAACAAATCCAGCTGTCTCGTAACCTCTCTTCTAACTGCGGCTGCGCGAGCCATCGCTTGGACTTGACCGATTTCCGGCACATGCTTCTTCAACTCCGCCTTTAACGCCTTGGTCTCCTTACGAGAAAGGAGACCACGGGCAAATGCCTGGAGTGAGGTCCATTGAAGATCAAAGACCCGGAGTTGCTCCTGCTGGAGGCTGATGTGGTTTCTAGTCAACGCTGCTCGCGCCGCAGCCTGCAGGGTGGTGATCTCATGGGTATGCGCATTCAACTCCTGGAGATCCTCGTCGACTTTTCCTCTTAGGAGCATTCCGCGAATAGCAGCCTGGAGTTCTGGGATTGCTTGTGTCTGTTCGTCCAGCTCCTGGATATCATCTCCGGTTTTTCCTCGCACAAGCACTCCACGAATGGCAGCTTGAAGTTCGGTAATGGCATGGGTGTTTGCATCAAGCTCATGGAGGTCCTTTTCAATTCTTCCTCTCAGGAACATTCCACGAATGGCTGCCTGAAGCTTTGGGAGTTCGCCGGACGTCTCTTTGGTCTCTCGCTGCTGCGCGACGTGTATTTTTCGTAGTAGAAAGCCTCTGGAAAGCGCTTGGATCTCCCTGATAGGCCCTCCACAAGTTGAAAGCTGAGAAGTAAGGTCTCGTACCTCGTCGCGGATCTTCTTTGCCCGAATCATATTCTGGAGCTCAAGCACGTCGGGTTCCATAGCCTTCCAGGCTCGATCGCTATTCGCCATCCTTCGTCGGACTAGGAAACCTCGTGCCGAGCTCTGCAGTTGAACGGCAAACCGTCTCATCTGCATACGATAATCCATGATTTGCCGAGTAAAGTCGCCGCGAATTCGAGATTGTAGGTCGATTAACCACTCCTCCTCGTCCCAAAGCTTCTGCATGGTCTCGCCCAGTCTCACTCGGTGCATGGCGCCGCGGATCTGCGCCTGCAGCTCGACGATGGACTCCTCGTTCTCGTGCAGTTCTCGCTCGATCCTTTCATCCTCTGTCTCTTCCGGTTCGGGCTCGGGTTCAGGAACACCAAAGTCGGCACCCATGTTGCCGAAGCTAGGCATGGTCACCCCGAGTTTATCAAGGCCCTTCTGCATTGCCTCGAGCTCATGATGTTCGAATTCGAGTTGACCCACGAGGTTGCCTATGCGGAAGTCGACTATGCCTTTCCGAAACAGAAGCCAGCTGAGGGCGTGGATGCAGTAGATTACTTTAGGGATGTTCTTTTTCTCGTATAGATCGATGAGTTCGAAGCGGAAGAGATCTGGGAGTTCTACCTCGTCGAGGTACCGGAAGAAGATGGCAATGTTATCTGAGTGTCGGTATTGGAGTTTAGGATGGTGGAAGATTCGAAAGCGCCTGTGGAGGTTGAGTGACTCTACGACTTCTGCGAGGGTGACGCCATCGCGCAAAGCTTCCTCCAACTCGACGATGGGAGGAATGGCCTTATTGACGATGCCTTCGATCCATTCCTTGGCCTCACCAATGTGGCAGAGATATTCGTAGGCTTGCAGGAATTGTCGCTGCTTGTCCATCCAGTTGCGACCCTCCCAGCTGTAGCCGGGGTTTTGCAGGCGGTTCCCACCTGTGTTGTCGGCTCGTTGCAACCTTCGTCGACCTCGGAGGCCCACGACTTGCTGCGCAGGTGATTTAATGGTGAAGTCATCGGCAGAGTCTGATTGTACCAGACGAGAGAGTGTTCTCAGCTGGCTCGTCGAGGACCGCCCCAACTCCTCGATATCATCCCGGGCAAGGTGTGTGCTGCTGCTGTGCGCATGGTGCGATGTTGGGGAGTGCGGCACCCCGCCAATGTTGCGCACCGAGTCGGATCGACTCAAGAGCATCGAGTTGGGGCGCATGGGAAGAGTGCGTAGTGGCGACGTCGGGGAAGTGTGGCCATCGCTTTGGGCCAGCGACAGCTTCCCGATGTCTACGCTCTTGCCGCGGTCGTGGCGGGGCGAGTTCTGTTTGTGAGGCGGCGTGGCAGGCGGCGTCGATGCCGGGGCCTGGGGAAGAGGGCGGAGAGACTGGCGAGCGGAGCTGTAGAGGCTGTCCGAAGCCTTCTTGGGGCTATGCATTTCCCCGGCTTCAAAGGTGCGAGCTCTGGCTCTCACATCGCTCTGGGCACGCTTGTGGCTGGGGACAGGAGGTCCGTAGCCACTTGAGGCGGACGTTGACTGGCTATTGAGGCTGTGGTCGGAGACGTGCGAGTAGCCTGAGGAGGCAGACGATGAGGTGGTCGAGGGGAAGCGGTTGATGGAGGAGGCGGATGTCGAGGTTGCAGCGGCGAAGTCGATGGTGTGCGACTGGCGAAGGGGGTGAGGGTGATGTTGAATGTGAGGGTGAGTGTGAGGTTGAGGCTGATGATGTTGGAAGCGGGACGACATTGTTGACGGCTGGCCTGTGGATGTCATCGTCGGCCGAGCCGTGGTTTCGGTCGGAGATGGTTGGCCCTGGGGCTCTTAGGGCGTCTCTTGGGGGCTGAGGAGAAGAATCCACCGTCTTGGTGACGTTAACGCATGATTTCGAGCAGTGCTCGGCCGGTCAGAGGAATGTTTGTAGAGATGGATGGCGCGTGGAGTAGAGAGCCATCCAAGACATGCGCTGGCTGTTGGCGGTGGTGTTTGTGCCGGGCAGCTGGCAGGCAGGTGGTGGTATGTGGGATGCAGGAAGGTGCGGTATGGTGGAGAGAAGAGAGGGAGAGCACCGCCGCGATATCGAGGCGTGGAGAGAGTGCTAGTCGTATAATGCCGTCACCGTACTCTGTGATGGCTCATGCTCTAACAGCACAAATGTCAATAATGCACAGGAAAATGGCCTGCCAAGGGAGGGCATCCGTCGGCACAGCGGGGCCAGAGTCTTCCAAATGCCGTAGTAAACAAACACCGGGCCAACCGCCTAGCAACGGAGGCTGCTGATCTGATTCGCTGCTGACTCCACCCATTCCACATATTCCACGACCTCGTCCTTGTAACCTCTTTTGCAGCGTCCAATGTCATCAGTTCATGCGGATCAGGCGCAAACACATTGACTTTATGTCGCTTGGAGTGGCACCAATCAACCCGATGAAATACGGTTGCGGCCTCCACTTTGTTGGAGGTTGACGCCAAGGAAAACGGGGGAGACCCATCAACAACATCGTCGGTCCATTCCGCAGTGGATCCAGAGCGCATCTGCACAGCGATTCAATGTTGTGATATCCGTATAGTACAGGGTAGCCGTGTCTCAAAAAGTTGGTTTTAACCAATTTATGCATCCCGCATGTTACATCACATGTTGTCCATCAAGCACGCAAGTAATGGATGGGGGCTCGACCACATGTGAGAATTCATGGTGTTTAAAACCCTCAAGGTGGGTGAAAGATCCATGGGGGTGAAACTTGAGCCAGGACTTCTCATTGGAACCAAGGCTCACAACGCCAAAGCAGAATTTCAATTTTAGAGGTTGACGATGCGCCCTCAATGCAAGACAGCTGTTAACAGACTATCATCCACAAGGCCCTCCACGTAATAGGCTCACATGCGTCTAGCCCTGCAGCGCTCTATTCAGAAGGCACCAGCAACTGATCAACATCCGGACCCCAGCCTCCTTCACTGGCTGAAAACACGATGGTATTAGTGCCTTCCTCCAAATCACAGTGCAAGGAACTGCTCCCCGCCTCGGTCGAATGATGCCTTGTTGATAAGAACGCTACCGTTTGCGTTTTCCCATTAACAGTGACCTGGGCGTGTCGCGAAGCGGTGTCGCCGTTGCGGTACTTGATCGTGACGGTCTCGTGGCCACCGGACGGGTTCTGGACATTGTCGAATGTAACAGTGCCATCCGTACCACCTCCAATGTACCCTGCAGCCTCTCCTTCACTGCACTCGCCGCAGGTGATGACGATGGCGCCGTTGTCAAGACCGGCATCTTCGCCTTCGAGAGCGGTCTCACTCGCCCGCTCCGACCATGTACCTTCTGCTACATTGGGGGCCCAGGAATCCCGCCATTCGAGGGTGACTTCCGTGCCAGAGACAGTCAGAGGAAGCCAGATGTAGGTGCTTGCGACCAAATTGGACGACACCCAGCGGTCGCCTATGTAGATTGCGCTGTCGCCTAGGGGCTGAATGTAGCTGACTTGACTTCTGAAGGTGTTGGAACCGACGGGAGCAAATTCGGTCCATTCGGACCAGGGCCCAGAAAGAGACTTGGCGTAGCTGTAAACCTATTGAATCAAGATGTGGTTAGTACCTGCTGAAGAAAACGGACGTCATCCAAGATTAATATGGAACTGTCTTACGTTGTCGTTGGGGTTCCAGCCAGTCAAGTGTGAGCCGAATATAAAGTAATATCCGTCTTTCTTGAGCATCGCAGGAGACTCAGCAAAGTACTCCCACTCGTAGGTAGCTTCGGTAACGTTGAGATAATCTTCCGACAGGGCCATGATGCGAGTGCCAAACTCTCGCTAGTGAACGGATCAGTATGCGACTCCTTGGCTGCGTTTGAAGCTGCTCAAAGTGAGCAACACGAAGAGTGGGGGTCTTACATCCTCAGACATGAGATAAGCTGAACCATCATCGTCTTTGAAAAGACCCATGTCTCGACTCTGGTGGCCCAAAGGCCTGAAGCTGCCATGATACTCATATGCCCCACAGACGCTATCACCCGTGGCGACACCAACGCGAGCGTCCTTGTAGTCCGCGCTGTCAATGTGAAGGTACAGCACATACTTCTCTGTAGCGTCGTTGTAGATGACTTTTGGTCTCTCGACGACGCGGTTGGGGCCAAGGTCACCCGCTTCATCGGTCCGAGACAGCAAAGCACCCACATAAGTCCATTCTACCAAGTCGGTAGACGAGTAGCAATTGACGTTTTGAAAGAACGTGCCTTCAGTCTTGTCTTCACCGATCATGTAATACGTGCCGCCGACCTCGCTGTTCGATAATGAGTCGTCAGCACTTGCGAGAACGTTGTAAGGCGATGATGAAGATCTTGGACTCACATGAGGCCGTGACCATGGGCTTGGACATGCTCTCCGGTATTGGTCTATAAAGTCTAGTCAGATCTTTGAAGTTGAATTTCTTCGGACGCAGGTGATCTCGTACCGCAGTCCAGGTTGCTCCAGGAATGACATCGAGCGCTGCCCCAACTTTCGTGGTTGAAACCAAGGCAGTGACGATCCAGGTAATGAGAGCCATTGTAGTCGGTGAACTCGTATCTCAAGACATATACGTGCTTGCTGTTGTCTTTTCAAGTTTGGATGGCTTTGCAAGAACAGGCGTTTATATATGTCATGTAAACGACTAGTAGTCGACAGGGTTGGTCCCTGGGTCTACATCGCAACCGATAGCTGTAAGCCTTTACGAGGCACCTTTGGGCTTCATATTTGTTTGTTCCGGTCCAATGAGCTGTAACGTACTCGAGGGATTGCCATCTTCGGCCTCACAGGAAGAACATGGCCCAAAGGGACACCAAGTCTCGGGGAAACCGGAAACTCTAGAATACGTGCTGTCACCTTTCCAAAGCCAATCAAGCATATATGGCAGGTGACTAACGTGCTGCCAAGGATGGCCCATGGATTCCCCGCATTGAATCTGTCGATGTGGCCGGTATCATTGCCCGATTAGCACAGAACCCACCATACGAGGCGGTGCTTAAACACTACATACGAAGTAGCAGGGTAGGGTCTATGCATGACCTGTTCAAGGCCAATTGCCAATGACATTGAGGGATAAAACGCAAATAGGCTCATTGCTTAGACCAATGCCGACGCATCAAAGCTCCGGATATGCAACCTTGTTGACCTGTCCACACAATGCTTGAGTGACGATCTTCGGGCCGCTACGGGCCGAAGGAACTTGTGGTGTTTTGCACGGACATGCTTGCTTGCCTCGTGATTTACCAGTTCGGGTCGAATTATTGCCGCACCATTAATCGTCGATGCAACACTTAAGATGACAAGAGAGAAGTCAGGTAAGGACTCGTAGTAATTCGGGTGCAAGCCATCCGGTCCCTTATTGTAAGTTTGACTTTCGATCTCTCCTCACGTGCTGTGAACTGTCCCTGAATTGGTTACCATCAAGCAATAGCCATGGTTTTTCATATCTTGTAGAATGATTGCATCCTACCTTTTATTTCCCAAGATTGAACTAGCAACGATTGTGGTGGCAGTTGTTAGAAGGCACTATGATAGATAAATCTCGTTCAGGCGGGAACTACCATCTTTTGGTCCACTCGTAACCTCATTTCCACCTATTGAGTGAAGCTACTGCGGGGTAAAACGGCTCTCTCGTGCAACAAGAAGACCGTTTGGTGACACCTAGTTAAATGTAACTTCATCAAAGTGAGGATATCTACAAAGTAGATGACTTAGACAACTTCCATTTTCAGGGATGTGATCCACTAGGGTCTTTGTTGTTCATCATCTAGGAGCATGGCGGAAAGGAGGGAATAAAAGTCCGTATTTGTTTGGCATACGAAGGAGCAGAAATAGACATGGAGTCGTGGATAACCAGGAAGAGTAGGGAGGCTAAGTATCTTTCCGGATGGGAAAGGGATCATGTGAATCGACGACTGATTGAGTGGAGTCAAGAATATCACAAACGGAGGCATGAGGTGCGATTGAGACGCTAGCCTACTGCGGCGAGAGAAACCATTGCTTCACTTCCTATCTAGGGTATTAGGCCTAACGTTGCATGGTTGAGCTGTATTTCGGGTGTTGGTGACTGTTCTAGAACCCCAAGCAAGGATGCATGGAGAGACATGCATCATGGGCATGGGGGTACAACACCTAGACTTTGTGCTGTTCACGTCCTAAGGAACACTTTAAAAATCTAAGTCCGTTTCAGGCCTACTTTGGGTAGGGACGGATGCAGGCAATTAACTGTGAATGCATCGACACGTGGAGCTGTTGGTGGTGAGTTCCAAAGCACGCATCCAGGTAGCGGCTTCTTTCCACTACAGCGGGGTTGCATGAGGTCATCCGTGCTAGATGCGCCAGCACCAATTGGCTGGCGCTCTCGACCCATCATCCATCTCCGTCGCCAGAAGAATCGCTAAACCTTTGCGTCTTCGGAGCAGCTCCAAACCTTCTCAACTTCAACCACCTTCCTCTTCAAAACATCCTGTGACAGCCTCAATCCCCTCGTCTCATCTCCGCTGGCCATAGGCCAATTCTTATCCACCGAGAGAAACACGGTGCCGAAAGCCGCAGCGGCCCCATGGCCTCCAAGCAACGGCCCTCCGTCCTGGTATGATCATGAGATTTGGGCGCGCCCAATCCACCCAATCCATTTGCTTACCGTTTCGCACAGGTGACGGACGCGAGGGAACGACCCAGCCCTCGACGCGCTCTCACGCGCCAGGACACTGCCGGCGGCTCGCCTGGTGCCCCGGCGGCGCCTATGCGATTCATGACCGTCGACAATGTCCTGCAGTACAATACCCAGATCCCTTCTGGCCAACCTCGCAACCCTCCCCTTCCGAGTCCTCGAACCCAATCCGCCGCAGGTGGCACCACCGGTACCCGAAGAGTCCCCTCTGGCGGACTCCTAAACACGCAGTCACGCACTGGCAAGCCCATGCCTTCGCGTACCACCAAAATTAGCGAGAAGCTTGTGCTCCTTCCCGAGACCGACCAGAAGGATGACGACGTCGACGAAGAGATTGAGAGTGAAGGCGTCCTCGCGAGGAGGCTTCAGGACCAAGAGAACCGGCCACTTAAGGACGAAGAGCTGGATGTGCTCAAGAAGAGAGGTGGAATCCGTGGGAAAAGCTACGCCGAGAGGCTGCCAAAGATGCAGAGGACGGAAAAGGTCAGCAGGCTGACGGCCTACTGCACAGCGCAAGCATACAAGGTCAAGGCCACGGCGGAGTTCCTGCGCCAGAAGCACGAGGCAAAGACCAAGTTATACGACGACTGTCTCTATGTCATATACGCGTTGCCGCTTCTCAATGGCAACGACGGCTACCGCGTCCGCAGCCGACCCATCCTCAAGACACCCGGCACGGGCAAGACGGTGCTGGACCTCGAGATTGAGCGCAGCGAGCAGCGCGACCACCACGAGGGCTATTTCGACGACGACGCCTACATCAGCTCGAGCCCCAACCGAGCCCATTCGGTGCCCTCGCGCTTCAGTGACCCGTCAACCACGGCCGAAGATCACGACAACCCCTTTCGTCATGATGACGACGCCTCGCAGATGAACCGGCTCGCCCCTGACACCAAGAACTTCGCCGAGATGTTTGTCTTCTCGTACGGTGTCGTTGTATTTTGGAACTTCACTGAGCACCAGGAGAGGGACATCCTCGCTGACCTTACCTTCGCCGACGCCGATGCCACCGCCGAGGGTGGCCTCAGCCTCCTCACTCGGCCCCTCGACCAGGACGATTACGAGACGGAGGAGTTCCACTTCGAGTACAGCGCCGATGTCAAGCGCCCGCGTGTCTTCAACGACATGATCACTCTCCTTCCACGCTCCGACCATATGATCAAGCTCACCATCAGCCATGCCATCGCCCAGAGCACCCGTCTGTGCTTCTTCGAGGAGCGCATGAGCGAGACCATGCTTGATGCGCAGCATGTCCCCAAGACGCTTGCCCTCACGGGAGAGCTTAACATGACGCGTACAGAGATTGTGCGAATGCTGGGCCGCCTGTTCAAGAGCCGTGTCGACATAAACCTTTGTATGAATTCCTCATCCCCCTTGACCTTCACCCCACTCTCAAAGAACTTGACTGACAAGCTTCAAAGCATCCAACATCCTCGACGTACCCAACTTCTTCTGGGAATCCGAGCCGACTCTGCACCCTCTCTACGCTGCCATTCGCGAGTACCTCGAAATCGACCCTCGCATCAAAGTCCTAAACGAGCGTTGCCGCGTCTTTCTGGACCTCGCTGAGATCCTCTCTGATTCCGTCGCCTCTGCTAAGATGAGCTACATCACCTGGATCATCATTGTCCTCATTGTTGTCAGCATCATGGTCACCGTTACTGAAGTCGCCATCCGCTTCGGCATGCTCAGCAAAGCCAAGGCGTCCCCCGCGCCGTTTATCTCGGCCCCCGTCATCGGCGGAGGCGTCAATCAGCCTGTTCCGTTGCCGGCGAGCGACCTTGAGATTCTTGCCCGCACACTCGGACTCGAGGCGAACGCGACCGTGGATGATGTCCGAGAAGGAATATGGGCACTGCGGAGAGACAGCCTCCCCGACGTCCCCTTCGTGCAGGCCTCGTATGATGACGTCTGATCCCTGGCGTCCTCGCAACATTTTCAACCTTTCCTTTTATTCTCGTCACTCGCATAGCACGGCGTAAAATGGATTTTGGAGCTGGGTTGGTCGGCTGGGTTTCTTATTCTGTTGAATGTATTTGCGGTCCTTTTAGTAGACGGTGGGTAGTCAATTCGCTCGGGCTCGCAACCTTGACTCCATAGCCAAAATGTTTAATAAAGTACATATGCTTTGCTTTAATCCAGGGGCTAAGGTGACCAACACGAAGAGAGACGCTGACCGGACGATTGAAGCCACATCGATTGCATTCAGAAAAGTGCATACCCTATCCAAAAAAAAAAGTAAACAATTGGGTTTTAATAAAACCGGGCAGAACCTGTGCCCTCTTTCCGAAAGCCATAGTTCCATGATCATGACAAAAACCCCCTGATCCTCTGCTCTGTCGAGCCGCCCGTGAGGATCGTCTTATAATAGATATAACAGTGGTGAACATGCATTTCCAGAGATCCGCGATACAGCCTCAAACGAGATCCTAGAGGCAGGACGCCCAAAGAAGTGACTCCCCTAGTCTGTTCCCCTTCCATCTTATCTATAAAGTCGTTGCTTATTAGAACAAAGTAATTTTCCGTCTAAACTGTTCGCCATTACTGGGGGTTTTGGTTAACGGCCTTGTAGGCGGCAGCCTCTTTGGCCTTGTTGGCCCTGTTGTCGAGCTCGGCCTTGCTGTAGATGGCAGCGCCAAGCATCGTGACACCCATACCTGCACCATTAAGCACGTCGACAGTGACATCGAAGAGGACGATACCAAGAGCAACAGTAAGGCACTGCTTCATGTTGCCACACACGGTCATGGTGAGGGCACCGGCAAGCTTGTTGGTGTTGAATGACGAAATGTTGAGGAGGAGAGCGAGGAAACCGTTGCCGAAAAGGGAGGCAAAAGCGGGAGGGAGGGAAATCTCGCCAGAGGTGATCCGCTCGTGGAATTGACCGATCTCGCCGCTCGCGGCGGCACAGGCAAGAGCCTGAAGGGCAGCGAGAGGAGACATGCGCATGAGGAACTCGACGGGGGGGAGGGCGAGGGATCCAGTCATGAATCGGTTGGTGACAACAGTCTGTAAAACACGTTAGTGATTGCGAGCCACGACATTAGAGGGGAGCGCCATACCTTGAGGGCAGCGAGGACAACACCCAGGATGGTCAGGAGGAAACCAGCATCAGAGAAGCTCATCTCGCCAAGAGTAGTCATGGCAGCACCGATGATCAGGGGCAGCAGAGAGAGGTAGGTCATGGTGCTGTAAGTGCGGCCGTACCAGACGCGGTAGATGAGGATGGTGAAGATCGGGCAGAGCATGCGCATGGTCTGGTAGAAGGGAACGGAGACCATGGCCAGGGACAGGTTGGAGACGGCGATGTTGGCAGTGAAGAGCGCGCTGAAGGCGACGAGGGCGAGATTCTCACGGCGTCCCAGTCGCGACAGCTTGAAGTAACCCATCTGCATCATGGCCCAGGTGCCGATACAGGCGAAAGAGGCGTGCAGGAAGGTCAGGAGCCAAGGGAAGTGGAACTGAGGCGCAAACGCGACGTCAGCATTGGTTTCAAGTTTGTCTCCGCGTATAGATTGAGGCGGAGGGGTTTCCAGCTCGGATGAGCTGGGGAGTGGAAATGCGACTTACCATGCCTAGGACGAGCTTGTTGTAGAGAGTCAGGAGCAGGGAGAAGAAGAAGTAGGTGCCGAGCCAGGCGAACTTGACGGTGCTCGCGACGGAGTACTCGTGGTCGAGATTCTGGTCCTTGGGGGGTTCGGCGCGACCGGCGTCGTTCTCAACGTCGACATGCTCGCCCTTGGTCTCGAGCTCCCTCTCCTCGGGAGTGAGGAGCGGGACAGGCTCCTCGGAATTCCGACGAGACATGGTGGATGGTTTAAGCGGTTGTTGGAGTAGGTTGTTCAAGTATTGTCGGGTGGCAAGACGGGATCGTAATTTCGTTTATTATCGTCGGGCCAGAAGCATACCCTCGCAACAGGCAAGCGAATAAAGTCGAGGCAGGATGCGCAGTGATGTCGCGTATCCGGAGTCGATGGATTAGGGGGGGGGGATGGATAGATGGTTGATCCAAGTGTTGAGAAAGGTGGAAGTGGGAAGTGCAAGTTGAGACGCAGGGGAAGTAGAAAAAAAGGCCAGACAAGGGAGTGTCAGAAAGCGAGTGATTGGGCCAAAAGAAATGCGCAGCGAAGCACACACACAACACAAGCACGTAGTCTGTGAGGGGACCGAGACTCCAAAGAACGGTTCGGTATCGATATGAGTGAGGTGTTCCGGGCAAGGTGGAAGAGGAAAGGGAAGGGGGAGAAAGAGACGGAAGGGTAGAGGAGGGGAAAGAAAGGAGGAGAGAGACCCAGGGAGGCCGGGAGGGTGAGGGTTGATGAGTGCGTGGTGAGCGAGGACTGACCAAGCAATTGGCGGAAAGGACAGGCGGCTGACGGGTCCCGCGGTGTCAGCGGCGCCGGGACTTTGGGGTACTTGTGCGGCGCTACTGTGTAGTGATGCAGCCTGCGAAAAAAAGGGATGCCGCAGGTCCCAGCCCAAAGGAGCATGCTGCTTTATTACCATGTAAGTAGTCTGCGGAGCCTACCTTGCAAGCCTAACGTAATCGGTGATTCTTAGGGAGCTGGCCTTGCTGCTAGCGCTCGTCACTTCAGAAGCAATTGGAGACAGGTCTCAGCGGGCGACGGGAGACGACGGTTGGAGGAACGAGCTAGAGCCAACCGCCACTCCGCTGAATCAAAGGGAAAAAAAAAAAGACGCCGCGCCACGTTTGTACCGTGCGGTACCTGTCTCCTATACCTAGTACCTTGATTGGGACGGTATTCGTCTAGTCCACTACCTACTTTAGTACCTACCACTGGTCCGCTGGCCATTCCCGGGCACACACGCTCACGCATCAAGGAGTCCGAGTGGCCGTCGTGTAATTTGCGGCAACACGCAACGAAGGGAGTCGAATCCCCATTTCGGGCGAGACATTGGCAGGTCCCTTGCCTCACAGCAAAAGGATGAGAACACGTCCCAGAATCGTCGCGGGCTAGCACGGTATGTGCATATCTAGTAGTGGTTGAAAAAAAAAGGGGGCGGAGGATCGAGGAGCGCGGGTCTTGATTTGGCTCCTTTTGTGCCACTGAAATCATATGGAAGCTACTGAGCGGCCGTCTGAGCCAATCAGATGGCCTAAAATGCCATCTCGCTCATGGATCTCAACGCAAGGTCTTCTTGGGGAATGGGGGACACCCTGGCTCAGCGTTCAAGGGAGTGGAGAGACTGGAGAGTGCAAAATTACCCGTCAGCCCCAACTCCGGCCCCTGCACTTTTCCTCGAGACAAATCCACTAGGCACGCTCGATGCGCGTATTAACTTGATTGAATGCCATCCTGCGAACACTCTCGGTGATGAAGCAGTGCGGAGCATCTAAATGTTTTTGAGTCTCATCTTTAGCTGCTCCACGAGACGCAGAGGAGCAAGCAACGTGGTAGTAAATTGAGCACCAGTTTGTCTGCCTGCGTCGTCCCCCTGGTTCGCACTTCCCAGCTGGCGGGATGGAGACCCAGAAGACGCGAAGCAGCGGATACGCGGCTTGGTTGATAACGGAAATAAGTGGTCTCAAAGGCGAAACCAAAACTCAAAAGCCCCCAAGAGTCAGGAACCAACACCCCTTGCTTTGAGTCTCGAGCCTTGACTGACGCGGAATCGGGACGGACATGTGGCTAATCTCAATGTCATCCCGACTCAATTAGACGCGCCCCCCCTGGCCGCCGGCCATCCACTGGATTGAGATGGATTCCATGCGCGATCCCACTTCATCTCAGGTCCTGCACATGCGAAGCATATCCCGTGCTTTTCTGCCGCTGATGCAATTCAGCGCAGGGGAGAGATGAATTGCAGGCTTCGCATTTGCGGCCCAGATTCGGCCAACCCGGGCCTCCAGCCCTATCTCAGCCCTCCATCTTAGCGTCTCTCTCGGTTTTCCTTCTCGGCCTTGTCCCTGGAGTGCTAGTTCATCTCTGACATGCAGACTCGCCGCTTCGTTGATTGTGCATTGGAATACCTCGGTCGGGTGTTGACGCTCCCACTTACAAGTCTGTCGGCTTCGTCGACAACCACTGGGACAAGGCCACTGGGGGGTTGCGAGAGAGCAGGGGAGCATTGCAAATCTGACAAAATACCCCGAATCGGTGAACGATTGCGTAGCAGATTGGTACACCCTTGTTAGGCTCAGGGCCCAACCTTTCCGTCTGACGTCTCCCTTTGATGTGCACCTCCACTGGTTCTGCCCCTGACTTACACAGTGGCAGCCCGTGGTGCCTGGGTTAGGTGTGCATGGGGCTAGAGATGCATGGCTGCGAATTGGGAGGGCTGGATCCAAGTAGAACTTCCTTTTCTATCAATTTGTCAGTTGGAACATTGGAATCAAAGCTGGCAATGTGATGCGACGCGTTTCTCTTTGTTTGTGGCGGGCATGTGGGATAGGGGACTGGTTGCTCTTCACTAATGCCACCATCGACGAGACCGTCGTTGCTATTTGGTCCGGCGTATTTGAAGCTAGCTCCATCTTGGTATGACACTGCGAAGGACGGGTTGATCCACTTGGTTGCCTGCGAGAGAGAATTACAACTTGGAACACTACGAGGCTATATACTGCGAAAACATGACAGTCTCTGAGATGAAGTTGCCCTTGAAGGCAGATATCTTCCCCCTTGTCAGTTTACGGAAGTCCGTTCGTCATCATTTACTCCGTCTTCGCTTGTTTCACACTTTCATCCGTGACATCTTAGGCCCGTTGACCACGTCCTCAAATACGAACCTCGTAACCCAGAAAAGCTCAATGCTGACAGGTGTACTTCTAATTAAGGTCACATATCTGAAAGAGCCAAGGCCAAGAGTGTACCGCCACTTCTGTTAAACCTCCTTAGCTGCGGGACAACTGGCGTCAAAAGTTCGCAGTCCTTGTGAGCCCAACGTGAATCCTGACGGACTAAGCGCCTGAATTGCCTCACACCTGTTGAATCAGTGAGAGATTCAGGCATTTATCAAGCACAGTCGGAGATAGATTAACGGTTTTGAGACCGGAAGATGAAGGCCCGGCCCACACGAAGGGATTGCCAGGCAGGGATCAAGCAGTCTCGTTGGGCAAAGCTTAGATCCAGTCGCACGTGCAATGCCATTCGACTGACCAGCAAACCGGTTTAGGGTCCTAATCACGTGATGGTGATAAAATATCTGCAACCTGCAAGCCTGGGGTGTCTGTTGCCTGGGACTGGTTGCGCACGTGTTCCCGGTGATTAAGCATGCGAAAAGGTTGTTCGTCTCCGAAAGATCTGCAATCAATCAAATCACCTGCACCTGCAGAAACTGCAAATCAGAGACGCGTGGTACGTACATCGGTCATCGGGCCGGAGAGGGTGATGGGAGAGGCCGCCACTCAAGTTGGTTCCAGCATCTGCCGGTCTGCTCGACACCATCGCGTAACGGGCCGGCCACCCCCTTGGCAGCGGGAATGCAGCATGGGGATGAGAAGGTGGAGGGATTGGAGGCGAAGGGTGGAGGGAGAGACTTGATGGGTGGACCACGGCCCACGGACGGGTGGGTGGACGGGAGGGACAGAGTCGACAACGGACTGGAGGGGCCCGGGCCACCTGCAAACTCACCTCACCCATCCAGGCGTGCCCGGCGGCGAGCGGCTCGTCACGGCCGGACGGGGACGGTGGACGGAGCGCCGGGATCTCTCCACATCAGCCCTACCCAACCCCAACCTCAAACCCAAACAGCGGCCGCTACGTAATTTCAGACGTACTACCACCGGGAGGCAGGATTAGTCCCCGCGGCTAGTCCCCACGATCCCGCCAAGCTTGTTCACTTCCTCTCTCCACGCAAAACGACAGTGTTCTATCTTCGTTTCTGGTGGTGAGTGCTTGTGGGCACTGAACAGCAGCATGCGCCACTCGCTCGGCCAGTCCCGGACGCAGAGCGGACAGTCGAACAAGGGGGGTAAACCTCTCCCCTGCAAAAACCCGGTCACGCACCACGGGAGTTGCAACCCCCGAATAAACCACCCATGTGCCGAGGGGCTTGCCATCGACAAAACACGCCGGCGGCAACGACGAAGGACAAAGCAAACCACAGAATCGCATTTAATGCACAAACGCCTTCGGTCAGCGAATGACTCACCCGCTGACCATTTCTCACAGCTTCTGCTGCTTGTTCCTTGCTAGTGGTCAGATATTCCTAGGCTGCCACGGGCTTCCACGGGCCGCCCCCAAGGTTCCCCGGGCTTGGGGCGGGCTGGCGGGAGGACTGCGGCCAAGGGCATGACCTGGCGCTGGTAGGACAATGCGCTTTGTCACGACACGGCATGGCTTGGACGTTGTTGGACGGCGGCGTTGGCGATGGACCTGGGTCGACGGGCGTGGAATCGCGCCGACCCTCCCTCCCGTTGCTCTTGGATCGGTGCGGACCAGAATGGACCAGGGCGAACCACCCTTCCATGACTTTCATGCCCTCCATCGACGGGTTTGGACTTGGCACGCAAGGCAAGATGGCGCGCGTGGGCATTGTCACGGTCATGGTCGTCGGTATTGGGGGCCAAACCCACTCGCTGCCTGCTTCGCTCCCTTCTTGGTTGCGCGAGTTGACGTCTGGGATGTTTCTCTTCTGCCTTGCAAGCTGCACAGCCCAGAACACGGCCAATGAGACGTCCCTCTCCCGGCCGGAAGGGGGGGGGAGGATGAGGCACGGAGGCAC
>JABSTB010000273.1:0-41557 GCA_013756995.1 Neonectria neomacrospora
GGGGAGGAGCATGGCCATGCTCGGGAGGCCACTGAGGTTGCGGCGGCGGATAGGTGCCGGCGGGAGGATGAGAGCCTCCATAGGGAGGTGGGTTCTGAACAGGATAGGGTTGACCAGAGTATTCGTAGTGCCCCTGTGGCGAGCCGTGGTAGTCACCGCGACCTCCAGAGTAATGTCCTCCACGACCTCGTCCGTGTGATGCCCCGCCTCGTCCTTGGCCGTGCTGAGGGTAGGATGGAGCTGGATGGCCGTAGTTGGGGTGTCCGCCCGACGCCGCCGGCGGAGGAGGTGGCGGAGGACCGTATCCGTATGCCGACATGACTACAGGGTCATGTAGCGACTGGGAAGTATGATATGCTTAATGGGACGGTGCCCAGGATGACCGGTTCGTTACTGGTGATCGATGGCGAGGCGGTGGTGAAAGGTGCAGGTTTCGGTTCGTGGTGGAAGGATGGGAAGACGGGATGGAGTCGTTCAGACGGGCACCTTGAGAGCAGGGGCCAAGCGCGAACCGCTGTACGTAGTACGCCACACAGTTACGGGTAGGGCGTACAGGAGGAAACGCCGAGAATAAGGGGAAAACAAAACGACAACGGAGAAAAGAAAATCACCTGCGACGGAACGAAGGAGAAACGAGCAAGACGTTACCGACGATGGGGTCGTCGAGAGAGGGAAAGGACACAAGACGCCGTGAAGCTCTGTCGCGGCAAAAACGTGACGGCGAGCTTTTGCAACGGGACAGTCCGTACACCCGCACCCAGTACACTGTGGCGCTAGGCCACTTCAGGAAGGCGGTGAGTGCCATTGACCGAACAGCAGTAACGCAAATTGGATTAGCGGCGGCTACCTTCAGGCCTCGTTCTTTTTCTGCCGTAACCCAAGTTTCTTTGGTGCTGCGTCTCAAGGCATCGCAAACTCACAGCCTCTTCTGATTCGTCATGTTGCAATGAGATCTTTCATATCCTCCGGTTTGCGATGACCTCCTGCCGTTCCCTCTAAATCCCCAAAACGCGACAACTTCTTTAAATTACCTCGTTCAAATCAAGGTAGCGCTCGGCCGCCAACATGTTCATTCTGGTACATCCTCGCCCTCAATGCCCCGCCATCACACAACCCAAGTACACACCTTCACGACAGGGACAGATGACTGACATTCCCACCAGACCAAGATCTCCGACCTGGTGCAGGTTGCGCCAGAAGACTTCTCCAAGAGGAGCATAGATGCCATCGAAGACAACATCAACGCCAAGTACTCCAATAAGGTCCGGCTCCTCACCCCCAGTTTGGTCTGCTCGCTCAGACTGGAGATGGAAGACTCACTCACACGCGGCAACAGGTCATCCAGAAGATTGGACTCTGCATCTGCATTTATGATATCCTCTGGACCTCAGAAGGCCTCATTGGCCATGGCACTGGCCTGGTCAACATCAACGGTTCGTCGCATCAATGGCTCCCCCCGATCGGTTTCACTAAGAAAACGCAATGCAGCCGAGTTCCGCATGGTTGTATTCCGTCCCTTCAAGGGTGAGGTCATGCTCGGCAGGATACGCAGCTCCACGCCTGCGGGCATCAACCTGAGAACCGACTTCTTCGACGATATCTTCGTCCCGTTCGAGGAGCTGCCCGAGGGAGCCGAATAGTAAGACATTGGCTTCTGTATTTTATGCACGGAAGATGCGAGGCCTAGGAGCTGACAATGCCCGACAGTTCCCACAGTGAACAGCTTTGGATCTGGAACTTTGACGAGGAGCGATTGTTCTACGATAACCATGAAATGGTGCGGTTCCAGGTCGTTGACGAGGAGTGGCACGACCAAGCTCCCGCTGGCCCAGCCCAGGCTGACGACGCGCCCCCAAAGACGCCGTACAGGATAAAGGCTAGTATGGCTGCTGAAGGGTTGGGTGTGTGCTTGTGGTGGGATGGAGCGTAGTAAACTAGCGACAGACAGAGGTGCCAAGGCGACAGCTGGGAGGACGGAGACACGGCAAGGAGCGACGGCATTCGCGATTATATCTGCTGGTGTATATTTTGCTCGTTCTATGAATCTACGATTTGATACCCGCCAACAAACGCTCCTCGACGTCGTCCAACACCGAATAGTGCTCGACAACGGCGAGGTTCTCGCTCTCAGCCTTGAACTGCTTGTCTGGGTCTTGGCCAGGGCCTGCCATCGGGTTGACCGGCTGTTGCTGCATCTGCTGGGCAACCTGGCTGGCAGCTGCAATCGCGTTAGTAACTTCAGGAAGACACGAGGTCTAGCCCTGGAGGATGGGTACATACCGTTGTCGCTACCAAGGAGGAACACATAGACGAACTGAAGGCCGAAAATGCACAGGAAGTACCAGCTGATGCTGGACATCCATCGAGGATCCATGTCCTTGGTCTGCACACCAGCCTGTAGCATGCTCTTGAACTTGATGGTGATGGGGAAAGGTAGTTTCACTATTCCCAGCGGTTAGACAGGACCCCATTATACGCAAACAGATCACATACTAATAACGTAGCCGCTGAAAAAGGCATTGATCCAGCTCATGATGAGAGTGTTGGGGATGATCATGGCCATATTGTTCTTCATCATGCCCATCATGCCGTCCATAGCGCTAGGGTCGGACAGCGGGTTTGCGGGAGGCTGACCCTTCTTCTCAGGCTCCTTGAGGTAGGCGCCAGACTCGTAGCCGGCGGCGAGGGTCTCGCGGCGGGTCTCGAAGGCCTTCTGGGAGAGAACGTGGTGGTTGGTGCGCAGGGTGACGCCGCGGCCGAGGAAGCGCTGCTCGCGCATGGCCTTGGTATCCTGCTTCTTGGGGGCGGTGGCCATGAGCACGGAGGCGTAGTGGCGCAGGACACCCGTCAGGACCATGACGACGGTGATGGGGGTGAGGATCCAGTAGCTAAAGGGACGGAGCCATGGCGGTTAGCAACTTCGGACGCGGGCTGTTCGGGGAGGGGGAAAGCTCGAACGTACAACAACTGGGGATCCCGGTGGAGGGTCTGGACGGGGATTTGGACCATTGTGTCGGCGGCGGGCGGCCAGAGGCTCGCGATTCGTGGGATGCGAGGATTGTCGTGCGTCGTGAGGCTGCGACTCTGTGATGCTGATGCCGACGTGGGAGTGCAGCTTGATGGAAGAAGCCACCTGCACCGCAGGTTGGTCTAGCTTACCTAATTCCACCAGGGCCGGGTACTGCCGCCGCGCCAAAGCCAGCGAGTGACGCCCCCTGCTTACACGCTGTAACACCCGCTGTAGCTCAGGATACGTGCCACTAAACCCCGGGCAGTCCAGTGGGGGTTGCGACAAGAAGGGACAGCTATCCACATACTCAGCCAAAGGTGAAGTTGTCGAGATCATCATATCACGAATCGCGACTCTGCCATATCACAGCCTCTTCTATTCGCCATGGCCAACGCCGCCGAGAAGATCTCGGTTTACAACCTCGCAGGTCCGTTCCCCCCATACGAGCTCTTCCACGTTTAATCCCCAAGCCCAATCCCCTTGAGCTTTCCCCTCCACGTTTGCGGTGCGCCCTTCTGACACCGTGGCTCCTCGCGACAAACAGACCTTAAGAACACCTCCGACGACGCCATCCCCAACTACCTCAACTCTCTCAAGTTCAAGCAGTCGCATTTCCTCACCGACGTGCGCTTGGCGCTGGGCTATAGTGCCTTCGCCCTCGCCGCCGCCTGCTTCCTCTGGGACTACAAGCTCGGCTTCGAGAGTACCAAGCACTTTACCGCTGCCGCCGTCGGGCTCTACTCCCTCATCAACACCGCTCTGACAGTATGGATCACTGTCCGTGAGAAGGGGGTTGTGTACGAGGGTACTTCCTCGTCCGGCGAAACGGTACATACCTCTTTGTTCTCGTATTCCTGAATACGGAATCCTCGCTAACACGGGCCGTTGCTGCAGATCTCCATCACCACCTCGACCAAGAAGAACGTCCCCATCTACAACCTGACCATCACCGTCACCGGCAAAGACTCCAAAAAGCGCGCCTTCAAGATCGCCAAGCCCTTCTCCACTTGGTTCGACCAGACCGGCCAGTTCGTTGCCCTCCCCTTCCAGGAGATGCTGGCCACCTCCGTACCCCTCATCGGCAAGTGCGATCCCAAGCGTGTCACCGTCTCCCAGGAGCTGCTCGATGCGAACCCAGATGTCCTCGATGCTATTCTTGCTGCCAACTCAGCAACTGCGGAGGCAAGCTCAACGGCTGCCGAGGCTACCGTCAAGAAGGCAAACAAGAGACGGAAGTAAACAAAAGTTATCGTGGGGAGTTTGGTCAAGAAGGAAATATGAAAACAAAATAAGTTGAGTGTGTGGGATACGGCGTTCGGGGAGGAGCGTATCTTGATACTTCTGCATTGACAGGTTTGGCATGATATGAGAGACGTCATGAACACCTTGGGTTTCGAGACGGGGCATTGCACCTGGAATACGACATCAATATCAAACAAAGTGCAGTCATGCCATGGCCATTGCTATATATCTAATAGTCCTTCCATGCAACTTCCGGGATACATTATCCAAATGCCTATATCCCAACCGCTCACTATAGCCGTATGCCTCCATCCGGGCTCCCAATCCTAAAACGCCTCAGAGATCGCCATTACTTCAATTCGGCCCAGGCTGCCCTTGCCATCCGGGCCGTCCTCCTCAGATCTCGTACCCGATGCCCGCACGCCAATGTCAGCTGCCTCTCCACCTGCGACGCATGGGGCAGTAGATGCTGCGACTCAAATATCCGGGGAAGACCTCCTGTAATCTCCAGCGCCAGTTTTCCGCACCCTGCCTGGGTCTCAGGGTCGCTAGTAGCCGTGACATAGTTCTCTGGGAGCCAATCTGGCTTCCGTGTCGAGGTAGGCTTGTTGGAAAAGACGTTGGTGCAGATCTTGATGATGCTGCGAAGGTGGTCCTTACCCTTTTCAGGGGCTTCCACCAAAATGTTCTTCAAAACATCGAGGGCGGCCTTCGCATCTGCTCCGACGTCAATATTCTGAGCGACAGCGATTGAGATGCGGAGTATCTTGTCTGCGTCTGCCTCGTAGATCGGGAAGCTCATGTGCTTCACCATCAGTAACACGCCAATGCTGAAGTTTGTCTTGATGAGTTGGTCGTTGACCTCAGGGTCCGCGCCAACAGCGACCTGCAGCATGGGACTAACAAGCTCAAAGTATACCTTCTGCATCCACAAGGGCTTGATAATAGCGTAGTTCTCCTTGGTCAGCGGTTGTTGAGGAGCCACAATCATCTCCAGCTGACGACCGAACTGGTGACCAATCTGGACATCTTTCGGTGCTTCCTTAAAAAGCTGCAAGAGTCCCTTTGCTTCTTTGCCGATATACCGTCTCATCATTCCGGCAGCGAGGGCATATGTAAACTTGGACTGCTCCAACCGATGACTCTGATCATCATTGTCAGAAGAGGTCTTTACTAATCCGGTCGATAGTTGCTCCAGCGTCGTAATCAAACTCTGCAGGGTCTCGATCTTGTACTTGTTCGCTAAAGTTGTCAGGATAGACAGAGTAACTGGTCGAGTGAAACCTTCATCACTCTTCGTGGTTGAAGATGATCCACTGATAATTAACTCCTGGGCAACACCAACATTGAACTAAATAAATGGCAGATTAGCTCAGAACATGGCTTAAATTCAGGGAAACATACCAGACGTTCTACTGAGGAAGGTCTCAGAGCTTCAAGTATCGTGAATGACAAAACATTCACAGATTCGAGCACCAACCAGCCCCAAGATGAACCGTTTTCTATGATCGACTGTTCATATCCTGAAGCCTTGTTCTCCTCTGGGAGACTTTGAGGAATTTTGATGAAATCCTCTCGGAAAAGACTGATAGCAAAGTTGTTGGCTTGGAGCGAAACCTGTTGCGCTTCACTCATCTCATGCACAACAAAGCCAGCCAAGGCGGATATGAGGTGCAGATACTGGTTCTCGGAGGCCCGGTCCACGCCACCGAAGTCCTCACTGAGAGTGAGGCCTCTTTTTCCAGAACTGGAGTGTGATTCAACGGTCTTCGTAGCTCGACGATAGAGCTGGCGGGCAACGAACAAACTAACAAGTAGGAACTCGTTTCGAACCTCGGCGACAGACGACGTTTGAGAGACAAGAGCTTGACTCCCGCCGCTAAATCCAGTTTGGTCCGCTCCAAGCTGGGCAAGCTCGGGGTATTTCTCTTGTATCCTCTGCAACCAAGACTCGCCCTCAAATGGAAGTTCCTTATCGGGATTCTTAGCCAAACAAGCATCGTTGAAGTACCGAACAGAAGACTGAATGTTTGCCACCAACGAGCACCAGATACTTGGGGCCGCCTTGGCATCAAGAGCAGCAAAGAGCTCAGACAGCAATGACTGAATATAGTAAAGAAAATGGTTGAGGCCATTAGACGCAGTCTGAGGCAACTCGGAGCAACCCACGAAAGCCAGATGGGCACCGAGATCCATAATGATCTGGGGGGCTTCATCATTGTTTTGGGTCTGCCAACTAGACCGGATAATGGACATAGCCTGGTCTACCAGTGGCTTAAAGCCACCTGTGTATGATCGAATTGCGCGTTGAATGGCTTTGGTAGTTTCGCTTATGAGGTCATCGAAGCCCTCTGAAGGGGCGTTCTCAGAACCAGACCGTAGAATTATGGCAAAAAGAGATTCACAGATCTCCGAGCATGCTGCCTCCGGGAGTAATCGCTCAGATGTTACGCCCCCAGACTCTGATGAAGGGCTAAAGGACTTGGCAGGCCTTTGGCACACCAATGCCCCAGCACCCTGAACTGCCTGGGACACGATTTTGATGTTATCGTAGGGGATATCGGACTTTGATCCCTTCTCCACAATGGCTTTGTAAATCTCATTATAAAGGGGTTTGAAAAAGGAATCGATCGCAGCGAAATCCTCTCGGTCCTCTGCGGACATTTCTGCATCGGCCAAAAGAATCCGAGTCTCGAGGATCACGTAGAGGATTTTCAGGAGATCCTGGCTGTGCATTGGGGCCTTGGGATGTCGCAGGTTCTCCTTGATGTGTGTAATGGCCGGGGCCGCCATCAACACGAATGCACTGGGCTTGGCACTGAGAACGCTCACTAGCAGCCGGCCGGAAGATGATGTGTAAGTAGTGTTGGCCAGGTCAGTTACGCAGTCGCGCGTAACTGCCAGAGTGTAATCTCGAAGATTGTCCCCTTTGAGTCTTGTTGTGAGGGACTTCAGCACCTCCAGGGTGCCCCAGATAGTGTCCTCAATCTCTCCATTCCGCACTTCATATTTGAGACTCCCCCATATTTGATTTGTGTACGGGCCGATGGATTGCTCGGGGTTGCTGTACTCATCCAAGCATGCTTGGATAGTTTTGAGGATGTCGACCTATGCCTAGTCAACAAATGCAGCTGCAAGACGCCTAAAAATCAGGAGAGCTCTTACCTTAACATTAACTGTCACACCATCTCCTTGATCCAGCTTGCCCAGCAGGAATGGGAAGGTTTGATCTGATAGAAGATGGGTAGCTGAAAAGCATTTCCGGAGCTGGAGCTTCAGGGCTTCAGGGGTAATGCCAGTTTGGGATGCGCGAGGTAGCGCAATCGGGAAATAGAGCTTAAAGGTGCCGTAAACTTCATCCAATACCTCCTTAGACGGAGAATACTCGACAAGGAATACTCTCAGGATATCAAACCAGACCATTAGACATTCAGGATCCCGCTCGCTTCGACAGAGTTGCAAAAGGTCCACCATAAACCCAGCAGAGGACCCGTGCTTGTGTTGGAGGTCGCTAGCGACTTCAGGGGTGGTCACCAAGTGGCGTATAAGCTCGTAAATGGTGAGTCGTGTCTTGGACACTTGGCGCGGGAAGTCGTCTTTCAACGCGCAGATTTTCTGGATGATGTCGTTTCCACTTTGCTTTTGGAAAGACTTCATGGCTACAATGCGTGCGAGAGCGCTAGCCGACGGCAGAATACCAGCCTTGTGATCCACCTCAAACATGGCACCAAAGAAGCTGACCAGTAGCTTGACTATTAGGCTGTCAGAAACGGACTTCATAGGAAATGCTCGACAACGCTTGACGCACCTTGACTGGGCTTCAGAACGTCCTTGTTTAAAAAGTCAAGGGTCCGAGAAAGAAATTCCAGAGCTAAAAGGGTCAGAACTAAGTCGATAAATGCGGAGGTGGCAGTTGGTTACCTTTGGCTCTCCCCGTCCAGTCAGGAGTGCCATCGCCATCTTCTGCCTCGGTGGCACTCCCTGGCATCCAGGGTTGCACAGCTTCAACCCACCGAGCCACAGGGTTCAAGTTGGGGGCGCCAGTTTGAATTTCTGTAACAGTTAGAAAAGGTTCGTCACCATAACAAGAAAAAGATGGCTGCTGCTTTGGGAAACACACCTTTAGCAGCGGTTTGGGCAATGGTCGTCTGTCGCCCCTCATCATCAGCGAGGACAAACTCCAGCGCCAGCTGCCGGAAGTCAGCCATGATGGGCTAGGGAAAGCTCCAATATTCGCTCCGTGACGTTTCGATCCGTGATATACAGAGATTCGATAGGCAAGAGCAGACGGAATAAATCAGTGTGAGCCGGGACAGGCCTGTGAAGTTGTGAGGCTTGGATTGGTTGTCAAGCGGCAGAAAGTTGATGCCCGCCAAGGCGGTGTGATTTTACCGCGGGGTACAAATACTCTACAATCAGGTGTGGTCCGCTTGCTGGGAATGTAGAAACTGATAGAATGAGAGATCCGGAGTGAAAAGTCGACAATGATCTGTGGAAGTTATTTCCAATTCTTCGACAGAAAGTGGCCTGGGGTAATCTCGTCCAATTACCAAAGCCGCTTTTGTCATTGCAAAAGGTCCGAAGCCGGAAGCATCCTCTATCTCGGGAGTTCGGAGCCGGTCCGCAATAGAGGTCCCATGGGGTTGGCTCCGCTATTGGCTCAATGACGGCACAGATGTGCTTGGTGTGGCCCGAGTCAACCCCCAAAGCCCCCGGAAGCTGACCCCTGTCACCAACTGTTAGTGGCTGAATCTTTTGAAGATTGCAACTTCGCCTTCACCTTCGGCTGTTCAGCTCACCTCCGCCGTCACCACCACACCCCTACGCTGGTATCGTTCACGGAGAGCCCTCCACTACCAAGCCGCCTCTCGCAATGGCCTCGCTCCGCATTCCCGCCCTGCGGCATCTCGCCGTGTCTCCTCTCCGCGCAACCCGCGTCATCAACCAGCGCCGCTGGGCCCAAGTTCACGATGTCCGCTTCCTCGCCACAACCCGCCCCTCCCAGGCTGTCATCGACAAGTATCGCGCCCAGCTCGACCAGAAGGCGAAGCAGGAAGGACTCTCCAGCATTGAAGAGCTCAAGGCTGCCTATGCCGCCAAGATTGAAGCCGAGCGCCTCAAGGGTGTTGTCGAGGAGCATTACATCCCTCAAGCCCCGAACACGCCCGTCAGCCAACCCAATACCGACAGCAAACCTATAACGAATCCTCGCGAGCCTACGACGCCCCCGAAGATCCCTTCGACTGCCACCGGCAAGCCTGTGATCAAGGCTCTCGACCATATTATTGACCTCGAGAAGGCTCGTGAGCTGCCCGAAAAGGAGCTCACGGCCGTCTGGCGCCTGCGACATGCCTCCTCTCCCCAGAACCTCTGCGCCGTGGTCCCCACCTCCACATACAAAGCCATGGAGGAGGCTGCGAAGACGTCTCCTCAATTCGTCCTCCCCGTCCCTCATCCGACGCAGGGCGCCGAGATTCACTACCTACAATGGACCTTTGACTCCTCCTCCAAGACCAGCACTGTGCTTTTCACCCAGCTGGCCGAGTACAAGGCCAGGGGCGAGTTTGCGCAGCCGCATACCACCATCACACACCACTTGGACCTGGCCAACGACAAGGGCCTGGTTTTGATGCAGGGTCAGGTTGTCGAGGGCCGCGGTATCAAGCCCGAGCATGCCCAATGGCTTGCCATGTGCCTGCAGCGGTTCTACGGTGGATGGGAAGGCGAAGGTGTTATTGGTGGAGAGCGCAAGGAGAGGGCCGATGAGCGGACGAAGTTGTTGAAATGGTTCGCTGCTGGCGATTCGAGGTTCAGCCTAGAAAAACTAATGGAGGAGGCTGAGCGACTTGGTTAAAACCAGTCGAGGAACTTACGCGAACATGAATCTCCCGTAGTGTAAAATGATGGATTATCTGCTTGGGCTCATGGGATACAACCACAGATAGAGGGGGAGAACAGCATAATTAGCTACAAGGACACATACATGTAAGATTACACCGGATATATGTACAAAATCATCACGACGTCTCCAACCTACAGCTTGGCTTGTGGTCCCGTCGCCTCTTCTTTCCTGACTTGGTCCCTCAACACTCGCCTCAAGATCTTGCCCGACGCTGACTTTGGAATCTCCTTGAGAAACCGGACTCCTCCGCGTAACTTTTTGGGAGGCCCGACCCGACTACTCAACCACTCGACAATGTCTGCAGCGAGCTCGTCGCTCTCGTCAACGCCCGCGCCGAGGACCACGTAGGCCCGCGGAACTTCGGTATGTTCAGCCTCGTTCCACACGCCAATGACACACACATCGGCAATATCCTTGCGGCCGATGAGTTTAGCTTCTAGCTCGGCAGGGGCGACTTGGAAACCCTCTGTGAAAGAGAACGTTTATTAGCAAGTGGGTCGGGTGGTTTAAGCAGTAGGATTTAGAGAGGGACTGACTGTATTTGATGAGCTCCTTGATGCGATCTGTAACGTATAAATTGTTGTTTGGGCACAAATACATAACATCGCCAGTTTTAAACCAGCCGTCGTCGGTGAAGGTCTCCTTGTTCAGTTCAGGCTTGTTCCAATAGCCATGGAAGACGTTTGGGCCCTTTAGAAGCAACTCTCCTGACTGTGCGTCTTGTTAGCAACAGCTATGATACGAGCAAATGAGTGATGGTGTGTTAACACATACAGTTCCAGTAGACACTTCTTTTCCCTCAGAATCAACAATTTTCGCCTGCATGTTTGGCACTAACTTGCCCACAGAGCCTTGAAATCGTGCCCATTCATCAAACAACTGAATACTCACTGTCGGACTCGTCTCTGAGAGTCCATAGCCTTGCTTAACGCTGACACGGAGCCGTTCCCACACGGCATCCACGAGATCCCGGCTCAGCGGTGCGGCAGCCGAGTTAACGAAGCGCAGCGACGAAAGTTTGTATTTCTCGACCAGTGGGTGCTTTCCCAGAGCGAGGATGATTGGCGGCGGCACGTACATAAAGGTCAGCTGGTGATCCTGGATGAGTTGGCAGGCCTGAGCAAGGTCGAACTTGGCCATGACAATACACTTGGCGCCCGTGAGGAGGGTGACATTGAGGACGACGCCGAGACCCTATGATTAGGAGTTAGTGTGATGTCGGTGGCTTCGCTAGGCAGTGTATCTAGGCTTACGTAGACGTGGAAGAAAGGGAGAACTCCAAGTTGAGAATCCATGTCCCAACTAATCAAGTTGGGGTCCGATCGGGAGAACTGGCGTGAGTTGGCGACCATGTTATAATGCGTTAACATGACGCCTTTAGGAAGCCCAGTCGTGCCCTGAACCTGTAAGTCTTGTCCGGCAAGTCTACAGCTGAGAATTCGACGTACAGAGCTATACACCAAGTAGACAAGATCCTTGTGAGGATCAATGGTCGGTCGCCTCGGTTGGATCCAGACTCCCTTCGCCGTCACCTCGGTCCAGTGCTTAAATCTACCTTCTTCATCTCTTCCATCACCCAGCAGGATGATGTTGTCGAACGGTATGTGCGCCAACTCGGCAGCCTTGCAAGCTGTCTGGAGAAATGCACTATGGGTGACAAGAGCCTTAGCCTGGGAATCGATCAATTGGTGCGCAAGCTCTTCAGCCGTGTAGGTTGGATTGGCAGGACTGGCGATGCCGCCGGCCCAGATGACGCCGAGGTTGACGACTGCAGTGTCAATGTTGTTGGGCGCGAAGAATCCAAGCACGTCGCCTTTCTTCCACTCAAAGACATGCTTGAGGCCACGGCCAAAGGAAATAGAGAGATCTTTAACCTGGCCGAATGTGTACGAACGGTCCGTGTCGCCGTCAACGAGGATCGCTACAGGGGATGTCAGCTACCCTATGCTAGCGCTGGGCGATCGAGAAGCGTGGTGAGTTCTAACTGTGAGTATCTGGGAAGTCCCTCGGGCTCTCCATGTAGTAGCTCCAAATATCGACGAGCGGGATGTCAACGTCGACAAAGGGAGAGTTGAGCGGCATGGTGGCGGTGATTGTTTGACGGGTGGGCCAACGGAAGAGCTCAGCAAGGAAGAGGCACTGAGGGTATCTCGGATTCTCGACGAGTAGCTACTTTCATGGATGACCCGTTGAGAAAGTGGACAGGCATAACCAAGCTGGGAAAGACGGGCATTCTAAAGAGGAGCCGGAGTATGTAATTAAACGGCCTGTCCCAAGACTAGACCCCGGGCCATGAGGTCAGTTTGCGGCGCTGAGGCGCATGATTCCGCGGTGACACGATAGATACACTGAGCACAAGCCTGAACCTTGCTGCACGTGAAGCACCAACACGCAGGTCTATAGGTCGCATCTGCATTAGTGCCGGTGCGACCAACAGCCGTTCCTCCGACTTCCCAAGTAGGCGTGGTGCGCCGAGCAATTGAGGTATCCAAGTGTGAGGGAGAGGAATGGCTTCCGCGGTGGAGTTTGCTGTACGCGCGGGGATGTGGGGAACTCGGTGGCTGGGGGTTTGACTTTACCATCAATGGGCATGTTGCTCCGAATAAATGATGGAAAGGCGGTATGAAGACAATTACGCTATTGATCTGCCGTACACTCTCCTATGATAGCTTTGGTAACAAACAATCCATTAAAATATTTACCCTGGCGAGTCTTGCCAGCTATCCATAAATACCCCCAAGCCATTAGATACTCCAGTATCGCCTTCGCTGCTGTACATGTTCGTCGTACTTATAGACTTCATGTCGTATGTGTATCGTAACGTATGTTCGTCGTTCTTATAATCTACTCATCACTGCTGCTGCTGCTCGACTGAACATCGTCGGCAACATCCACTGGAGCGCTCTTGACGGGACTCCATTTCTCAACATGCTCGCATCCCTCGGGCACACGACACAAGTCGCGCGCATTGCACGTCTTCCACAACACCTCGCGAATCTCTTTGAACACTTGGTCCACAGCATCCATCGCCCAGATCACGTCTAGGTGCTCGTACTCGGGGATGACCTTGCTGTGCACCACATTGACATATGGCTCGCGCCCCTTCTCGAACCGTCGGAGCAGCTTCTCTCCGTCGACGAGCTCATCATTGCCGCATACCCACATCGCAAACGGCGGTGCCTGTTTGTTGTACCAAGCTGTTGCGCCTTTCGGGTGCTTGCGGTGTGCCTCAACTGCCGACTTCGTTCGCGGTGTTATAGGCCGGCCATCCATGCTGCCATCCATGTGTTCCTCCGCTTGGAGGTCCTCCTTGGTGCTGAGAATGCATTTATGCTTTGCGAAGCATTCCCGGCCGAGCCACCATCGCATGGACTCAGCGCTGACGTAGACGGGTGCAAACTGAAACATGCGGTTCCGAAGACCACGATCCCAACGCTCATCCGTCCAGTCAAACATGAAGGAGAAGACCTTGTAGCCAAGCCACCCGTACAAACGAGGATTTAAAAGACCATGCATCTGCATCATGAGGGGGATAAATGCGTGTATGCCAAACATGAGCCGAAAGAGCGCAGGTGAGATGATGCGCATGAACTTGAAGTACATCTTGCCAATGAGGGGCCCGGCGTAAGCAGCCGGCGCCAAAGCACAGAAGACGGTCAGTTTCTCGCCCAGGTCAGGTCTCTGCTCCTTAGCCAGAGCAACAAACGTTTGGGTTGTTCCCTGAGAGTGGCAGATCAGACCTATCTTCTCAAACCCCGTCTCAGAGATGACTCGGGAAGTCAGCGCAGGCAGGTCAAACACTCCCATTTGGCGGATGTTCCAGCACCACATCCTTGGATCACTGTACTCGAGCAGGGCGTGTTTGGGCTTGAAGCCACATCGATTATTGCCCAACCAGACGTCGTAACCAGACTTGCAGAGCCAAAAGGCAAGGGAGTCGTCGTCGTTGCAGCAGTAGGCGCCAGAGCTTTGTAGAAGCCCATGCATGAGAAGCACTGGGAATTTAGGTCTGCCCTCGGTGTTTCTTAACTTCTTCCTGGAGCCCTGGAAGACGTTGGGACCCTGTTGAGACCGATCGCTGTCATCCATCTCGGTGTATTCCTTTGGATCGTAGACGTGCCATAGGTCGATGATGAAGCCGTCTTCTGTTTGCACTTCGATGGTTTCGACATCGAGCCCAACACGCCGAGCGTAGTAGCCGACATCGCAGATGATAGGATCCGAGCCACCCGCGGTCGGTGGGTACTCGTCTGCTATTGGGTCGCGTTCTAGATTCAATATGTTTGGAGACAGTTTCTTTTTCCAAGCTTGTTCCTTCTCCCTTCTAGTCTCGGCTCTTGCTTTTTCCTCTTCGTAGAATGGGCGTGTCTTGTTGAGATTTCGAAACGTCAGTCGGTAGAATATCTTCTTTCCGACCGACGGCATGCTCGTGAACAGGGAACCTGCAACGATGACGCCAAGGAAGGCTAGACTGAGAAAGAAAGACGAGATCTGAAAGAACCGGCACTGGAGATTGCGAAGCACCGAGGGTGGACCGTACAAAGGGAGCGGAGGGAACAGGGGATTGGTGTGGGATGGTGGCATGGCGCCTTGTAACGTATCGTCGGCCGACTTTTGTAGCGATGCACCATTCTGTTTCTCTGGCAGGTTGACCGTCTTTTGGTGCCCGTCGTCTACCCGAGTGGTACTGGGAGTGTCTTGTTGGCTCTCTGTCCCAGGCTTGCTTCCGTCTGTCTCGGCTTTGCCCTCGACTCCTTCGCGGAGGACATTGAGGCGGTGGGCCTCTTGGAGGGGCACTCCCGGAAGTCGTTGGCCATTCGATGTGATAATGATGGGGTCATGGGGAGTGACGAACTCGGCCTTCACGGCAAGGGATGCATCGGACGCATCATCGCTAGTGAGCGGTTGGTGAGAGAGCTTTTCAGCTTGTTGAGTAAATCGGACAGCGTTCTTTGCTAGCTCAGTGCCGCGACTTTGAGACTGTTCCTGCTGCGCGCCGTCGGAAGCACCGGGGGTTTGAGCCATTGTCGACTGCGCATTAAGACGTTGGCGATGGCAACGATGCAAACTGGCTTTTCCTTGGAGGCGCTGATTGAGAGATCGCCAGGGTGATAGGCTTTTCGGGGCTTATCGCAGATATAAGGATGCAAAGCCGGACTGAGGACCTGGAGGGCACCTTGTCGTGAAGAGGGAAGGGCAGCGACGTTATTGAACAACCACCTCTGTTATACCGAAGCAAGTATTAAAAGAATTACCGGAGATACCAACGAAGCGGTAATACACAGTCAACAAGAAGGAGAGCGTGGAACGACGGAGGAGAATCAATAAACGAATGAGATCCACCGGTAGTCAACTGCCCGTTTCAGTTGCGGTAAAACCGTGATTGGACCACTGATATGACGCCGGGTGTCAGATCCGACTGTCAATTGGGTTCTCTGGAAGTTCGAGGGTCCAAATCACGCAGGAGATGGCCCCATTTCGATGAAGATATTTGTCAAGGGACGAGTTTGCTAGCGGTGTAAAGGGGAGAAGAAACCAAAAAGACCAATGATCAATCATCGCCCAGTGGACTGGTCGAGACTGGCGGATGGGTTGCGTCATTGGGAGGGAATGATAGGATGTTAGACACTTAGAGTTGTCTAGTATACCCCTGTCAAGAAGCATGTGATAAGTAGCCACCGGCAATTTAACTAGGCTAATTATGCCTTGATTTTGGGAAGACCGGTAATAACAAGTTGTATTTGGACGAGCTTATCCGTGCTTCTCTAATTTCTCCATGATCGAGAAACGCTTTTCTCAAATGGCTGGCACTGTCGCGATTTATCATACACTCATTTCAATTGTGATGGAGATGCCGTCCCAAATGTCTGGGATAGGTACGGTAAGTCTTTTCCAAAGGGAGCCGAGAGAACGGAACCGGCCAGAGCTCGGCAAGTTGATCTTGATGGCATTATTCAAGTTATTCAACAGGTCGGGTTTAGCATATTTATTGACAGAAATTCCTACTTGTAGAAGAAGACTTAACCCACAATCCATTTGCTCTCCGGAGCACATCCCCAGCCACGATCCAGATTTCAAGCATGACCCAGATGATGGGCATGGATGATGGAGAAAGCTCGGCCATGAGTGGCCAGAGGTACGTACCTGGTCCGTCCCCCGGAGTCCAAAAAAATGCGGGATGGAAGCAGGTGGCAGGTGCGAGTGTGGGTTGAGCTTTCGCGCCCGCCAATGCCGAGGCCAATTCTCCCGTCACTGAGCCGCAGCCGACGGTCGCGCGACAGCAACGCAACACGACCTAACCCAACCTTGCCTTTCCTTACAACAACATCACCACCACCGCCGCCGAGTAAGCACACTGACT
Organism: Neonectria neomacrospora; assembly: GCA_013756995.1. NCBI lineage: Eukaryota > Fungi > Ascomycota > Sordariomycetes > Hypocreales > Nectriaceae > Neonectria > Neonectria neomacrospora. The sequence continues at coordinate 16,516 of JABSTB010000273.1, forward strand.
TCTGCTTGCTTGATAGGACACCTATCTAATTCTTCTCTCTTTGTAGCCGCACTTCCTTCCTGCCCGCCCCTATTAGCTGGCTATGGTCCTATCTCGGCGGGGTGGTTAAGCTTCATCTGTCCTCGCATCCCCCTCGAACCTCGACCTCGACCGACTCACACTCCCCATCCACGCTGTCTACCGGACCGCTACTACTACCATGACAGTTGCATCAACTTCAGCAGCTTCGGCCGCAACTTCATCCAAGAGGCGGAACCGCAGGCGTCGCCAGGACAAGCCCGCTGTCACTGCCAAACTGATCCTCGATGACCACATCAAGAGCGACGTCGGCATTGTGTCCGAGGACCTCTTTTGCGACCTCTTCCCTCAACATCAGCGCAGTGAGTTGCCCCCTCTCCGGTCAAAACTATGCGCTTTGTCTAGGGCCCTCCGATGCTAATCAATTACCCCATTCTCAGATGCCAATGACAACTCCCAATCCGACAACGTCCATCACATCGCAATCGCCCCATGGGCCCCCAACGCCGGCCCGGTCGACAGCCCATGGTCCATCGTGCCAGTCATCAGGTCCTCTGGCCTTCCGCACTCGACCGTGCAGTTTTCGCCGTCCTCGCCGTCCCTCCAGAGCTTTGCTGTGACCTTGCAGCAGGTCGCGCCCTCGAAGCTGTCAAGCCACAGTCGCGGTGGCATTGAGATTCTCGTCCTCGATGTCGCTCCTGTGCCGCTTGAGACCGTTTTCGTCAGTCTAGAAAGCGAACTTACAAAGAGACTTGAAAATGGCGAGGGCACATTCTTCCGAGAACACCCCTCCAATCCTAAGGGCAAGAGCGCAACGAACCCAAGCTCGGAGGATCGCTTGGTCGCTGCCCTCAGGACCGCCCTGGGCAGCCTTAAGGTTGTCCACTCTGGCGACCTGTTCCCGCTTCCCCTTCCGCCTCATCCCTTGACCCATGTACCCCCCAATCCGGGGAAGATCATGCTGTGCGAGCCGGTAGCTCAGGGCACCCTGACTGATTCAACCAAGATTGTCCTCATGCGTGGGCGAGTCCACACCAAGCAGCTTCGCCGCGTAGCATCGATGACTTCGAGCCGACGACTCAATGGCGTCACTGAAAGCGAGGACGAGACTGGCACCGATCAATTCTATTCAGCCGCCGAAGAACGCTACAAGACTGATACGCTCACCGAAACGACAGAGTCGGCTACGGAGACAGAGACTGATTTGTCGGGGTCCGAGAATGAAGATGACCTTTCAGATGACTCAATGGACGATATGATATCCCTACAGGCCCCTTCGTTGCCCACCACTAACGCTAGCGGAGTTTCCACCCTTCAGCCTGGAACTCCAATGACTGTGGGCACCTTGCGTGGTAGAAAGACCAGCGGCATGGCCACGCCTGGCTCCGTCTTCTCCAACTTCACTGCGACTACTGCAAGGCCAGACAGGCCTCGTGGCCGGCTGTTCAAAGCGCAGGGCCTAATGCGACCCATTTCATCAGATATCTTGCACCCAAAGCCGTCGTCAGAGGATGATGAAGAAGCCAGAATATACGTCGACGTGTCGTCGTTGCCTAAGATCGGGTGCTTCTCCGGAGACTGGGTTCGGCTTGAGGCAGCCGAGGAGCCCCCGCTGAATGGATTCGGCGCCTTTGGATTGGGGAGTTTCGGCCATCCAGATCCAGAGCCTTCTAAGTGGCGACCTGTCCGAGTCTATGGCCTTCCGGAAGGCTACTCGCAGCGACCAATGACCAGGATACCCAGCGCCAAGCATGGCGAGAGAAAGCTTTCGTTCTTCGAGTCGCAGGTCCAGCGCCCTGCAAGTCCTGCTGCTTATGCCTCGCCCATTCTTCTTGCCAACCTTGATGATGCTATATATCTACGACTTTCACCCCTCAAGAAGGCCTCGTATCAGGGAAAGGGCACAATCCCCCGGTTTACAAATGCTGTTCGTCCTCCATACGCTCGAGACATCACCATTCATCACATTCGAACCCCAATATCAGCCGAGAGAGCATTCCAAACCGCCGTGTTGGGTGGACTCAAGCGATACTTTGCGCAAAAGATTCGACTTGTCCGAAGCGGGGATCTAATCGCTGTACCGGTGGATGCACAGCTTGGACGCACTCTCCAGGAAATGCCTGGCGCTGGAGGCTCTGAAGTGGACGATGTGATGGCGTTGACTGCCGGAGGCCAGGAGGCTGGGAAGCAACCATCACGATTTGACAGTGTTGCATGGTTCAAGGTTGGACATATCCAAATGCAGAAGTCGGACGACGATGAAGATGGGACTGCTGAGGCTTTCTGGGGATCTGTGGCTTGCATCGACAGTTCGTCTGTTGGGATGCATGGCTCTGGCTTTGAGACGAGCCGTATTCCAGGGATCAAGCAGAGCACGTGGCAGTATTATCTTGGTCTGAAGAAGACACCCAGAAGAGCTTCGGAGTCCACGCCGCCCCCAATCCAAGACCATGAAGCCCCGTACGTGTCTCCTTTGAGACGTCAGTTAAGGGAATTGATCGCTGCTGCCACTAGTCAACGAGCAATCCATCTCAAGATGCCCCCAGTCGCCATCTTATTAACATCTACGCACCGAAATATCGGAAAACTGACGCTCGCATCGAATGCTTGCGCTGATATGGGTCTTCACACATACATCATCGACGCATATGATATTTTGAGCGAGGGAAGCGGTAGTGGAAGCGACGTGAAGACCGAGGGCTTCCTCAGAACGAGAGCTGACCGGGCGATGAGTTGTGGCCCTGACTGCTGTTCATTGCTTATTCAACACATCGAGGCGCTGACAGCTGACCGAATTGAGGCAACTCTCAAAGAAATCTTGGAGGATACAAGAGTGATTATTGCCACCACGAACGAGGTTGACAAGGTCCCTGATGGTGTGCGAGGGCTTTTCACCCACGAACTGGAAATGGGCGCCCCTGATGAGGCTGAGCGTGAAGCCATTCTCAAGACTATCATTAACGATCGCGGTGTGAGTCTGGAGCCTTCAATCGATTTGAACTCCGTTGCTCTGAAAACCGCAGCCTTGGTCGCTGGCGATTTGGTAGACGTTGTTGAACGGGCCTCGATAGCCCAACAATCCCGCCTTGAAAAGCTTTCAGCCAAGAGCACCAAGGACGGCTTGACCGTGACTGTCCGAGATGTTCAAGTTGCCGGGGGGCCGCTTGCTCGTTGCCTTACAAAGGCGGACTTTGAGGTTGCGGTTGAAGCCGCTCGCAAGAACTTCTCTGACTCAATCGGCGCCCCCAAGATCCCAAACGTTACCTGGGACGATGTCGGTGGCCTGAACAACGTCAAGGAGGCCGTGACAGAGACTATCCAGCTGCCACTCGAGCGCCCGGAACTGTTCGCCAAGGGCATGAAGAAGCGGTCTGGTATTCTCTTTTACGGACCTCCCGGAACTGGAAAGACGCTTTTGGCCAAGGCCATTGCAACCGAGTACAGTCTCAACTTCTTCAGCGTCAAGGGCCCGGAATTGCTCAACATGTATATCGGAGAGTCAGAAGCCAACGTCCGGCGGGTGTTTCAGCGGGCCCGCGATGCCCGGCCTTGCGTCGTCTTTTTCGACGAGTTAGATTCAGTGGCGCCGAAGCGAGGCAACCAGGGAGACAGTGGTGGTGTTATGGACCGAATTGTCTCCCAGCTCCTCGCCGAGTTGGATGGTATGTCCGGTGGAGATGACGGAGGCGGCGGCGTCTTTGTGATTGGCGCAACAAACAGACCCGACCTCTTGGATCAGGCCCTTCTACGCCCTGGCCGTTTCGACAAGATGCTCTACCTTGGTGTTTCGGATACCAACGAGAAGCAGCTCACTATTCTTGAGGCCCTGTCCCGAAAGTAAGTGCTTCCCAACCCAAGTCTTACAGCTTATAGCTAACATGTCTCGTAGATTCACCCTCCACCCGTCTGTTTCCTTGGCGTCCGTGGCCGAGCAACTCCCCTTTACCTACACGGGCGCAGACTTCTACGCGCTGTGCAGTGATGCTATGCTGAAAGCCGTCACCCGCCAGGCCACAAACGTTGATACCAAGATCCGTGCCATCAACGCTGACCCGGCCACTGCACTCCCCATCTCTACGGCCTACTACTTTGACCACTACGCCACCCCAGAAGATATCGCGGTCATGGTTACCGAGGCTGACTTCCTCGCCGCCAACGACGAGCTAGTACCCAGTGTCAGCGCTGGCGAGCTCGCTCATTATGAGCGCGTGCGTGCGAGTTTTGAGGGCGGCCGCGGCAAGGACACGGAAAAGAGCATGGATACTGGCAAGCAGCAGAGCCAGCGTGTGGTGTCTGGGGCCTCGACGGTGGTGTCGAAGGGAAAAGGCAGGGCCGTCGCGCTTGGCTCGAGCAAGGGCAAGGGCAAGGCGATTGCTCTGACGAGTGACGATGAGTTTGATGACGACGATGTCGTGGCTGACGGGGAAGTCAATGGACGGTCCAAGGGTAAGGGCAAGGCGGTCATGGGGTTCCAGGATGGGACGGCCAGCGACGATGACGAGTTGTACTGAAGAGAATTTGGTGTCATGCACTGTAGTGAGTTTTAATAGGAGGAACGGCGAAGGAGAGAAATCTAGACAGCAATGTTTGTTGATATCCCCCCGAAAAAGGGTGAAAGCTCAATCTCTTGGGGCTATGTACACCACTGTATCATCATCTTCTACGTTCTACAATGAATAATTAAAACACCCACTTTTGCTCATCGCCCCTTTGGCATCTACTTCTTTGAATCGATCTCTTACTTGGCCTTGGCTTTGTCGTCTGCTGATGTGGTTGGTGGTGCGGGCTTCTTAATCTCTTCTTTATCGTCGTCGTCGTCGTCATCGTCATCGCTGTCATCATCGCTGTCCTCATCCTCGTCGTCATCCTCATCCTTGGCGGTGACCTTCGCCTCTTCCTTACCCTTAGCCTTAGTGTCTACTGCCGCAGCTACTGGTGGTGCGGGCTTCTTGGTCTCCTCTTCCTCATCCTCGTCACTATCCTCATCGCTATCCTCATCGCTATCCTCATCCTCGGCCTTGACCTCGCTATCTGCCACCGTGGCTGGTGCTGGTACGGGTTTCTTGGTCTCCTCATCTTCGTCCTCATCGCTGTCGTCGTCGTCGTCTTCATCCTCATCTTCGTCGTCGTCGTCGTCCTCATCCTCGGCCTTCTTCTCCAGCTCTGGCTTCTCTTCTGTTGTGGACTTCTTCTCGGCCTCCTTGGTCTCCTCGTTTGCCGAGGCAGGTGGTTGGACGACTTCAGCCTTGCTCGTGCTCGATGCACTCTTGGTAGACTTTTTAGTCGATGTCTTCGTCGATGTCTTCGTCGGCGTCTTGGTAGACGTCTTGGTAGGCTTCTTTGTAGACGACTTAGTTGGCTCTTTGCTCGTAGACGACTTAGTTGGCTCTTTGCTCGTAGACGACTTGGCAGACGTCTTTGTAGGCGTTTTGGTAGACGGCTTTGAAGACGACTTTGTAGCCGACTTGGTCGACGACTTTGTCGACGTCTTGACAGGCTTCTTTGTAGAGACCTTGGTCGACTCCTTGGCTGTCTCCTTGGTTGATTCCTTGGCTGGCTCCTTGGACGGCTTGGTTGGCTCCTTGGACGGCTTCGCCGCTGTGGGCGCCTTTTCCTTCTCCCTTCCCTTGTCCTTCTCCTTTTCCTTCTCCTTCTCTGTTTCCTTCTCTGTTCCCTCCTCTGTTTTCTTCTCTGTTTCTTTTTCCTTGTCGCCATCCTTGCCGTGAACCTTTTCCCGCAAAGTCTTCAGGCGAAGCTCCTTAGCCTTATCGGCTGCTTCATCTGCAACGGAGCGGACAGGCAGCGTCTTTTGCTCGGGCTCTTTCTTGGATTCGGAGGCCTTGGGCTCCTCGGCCTTGGACTCCTCGGTGGGAATCGGGGTGGGCTTCCCCGTCGGTAGGGGAGGGGCCGCAGGTGCAGGTTTCGGAGCAGCAGTGGCAGCGGCAGTAGCGGCGGCAGAAGCGGCAGCAGAAGCGGCGGCGGCAACACCAGCGGCGGCGGCATTAACGGCAGCAGGTAAGGGCTTTACAGGAAGGGCGGGCTTGAACTTCATAGGTTCGGGGAGCTTGTCTTTGATAGAGGGGATGGTGAAATCGTCGTGGTAAATCTTGACGTGCATCTTGAGTTCGCCATATTCGTTCCAGTCCTCAACCTCGACGAGGTCCTAGACAAGGTGCACGGTTAGCAGCAAGCTCCGTAACAGCCCCGGAAAGCTCTCAACCAAAGCTTCTTAAGACTTTTACTCACGCCTACGATGAAACCTTCCTGCACCAAGCCCGGGAGCTTCCTCACACGGCCGCTCTCGTCCTTGCCGGCCCTCCGGCCCCAGAGTCTACGGGCATTCTCATCGGTGGCGAGGTCGACAGCCTTGAAGGGCACGCGGTTGGCGCGCAGGATGGTCTCGAGACGCGACGTGGCGGTGACGATGTGGGAGGAGCCGGCGGTAAGGGAGGTGAAGATCCAGAGCGCGGCGTCTTCGGAGTAGGTCGCCATGGCTGCTACAGTGCGATGGTCGTGATGCTAAGGTGAATGCTTGATGGTCGGGACGAGGGATTAATTAGGCTAGAATAGCAGTGTGCATCATCCGGGGACGAATGTAGAGCGAGGTGCAAATGGATGGGATGGTGCTGGAGCTGTAGTGAGTTGTGACAGGCTGTCACCTGGATAGAAGTCTCCTGAGACGAGGCTGGTGCCCAAGCTCGGTCACCAGAGGTGCTAGGGAGGCACGACGCGGGGGCGGGGCAGAGACAAACTGCGCTAATGCGTTTTGGCAAGCTGTTTGCTGGCGACGCAGGCAGCAGGCAGACACAGGTAATGAAGAAAGAGTGAGGGCGAGACCGGCAAAAACAAATGCAAGCAAAATATATGGAAGAAGAAAAAAATGAAATGTGTAAAATGAAACTGAAAGAAGAACATTCTGGTCTAGTTCATTTGAGCAATGCTACCTTACACTTGTTTGAAATATGTATCTATCTCGACATCAAGTCTTGCTTGCGCAGCCTACCGAAAATCGACAGCTCCAACACCCAGATTCGTACAGTAACTGGAGTTGGAGTCAGTCATAAACACCACAGTTCCAGGTGAGTCCTCCTCCAAAAATTCCATGTCCAGATAGTACCAATGTCTCTGGCCATAGTACAGAGCCACAACATTAACGGCCACCACCAGCTCGTATAGACCACAAATCCATCACCGCTTGAGCCCGTATTTCTGAACAGTATTGACCTTATTCAGCTGCATCTATCTAAGGTAGCTGTTCATTCCGTTCACACAAAGTCGGTCCATGTGCCGAGCAGCGACTCCAGCGAGTCGGAGCAAGAGCGCACGCTGCCGCACCTGCATTGCATCGTACCTGCCCCGCTGCCACGCACGCAAGAGCCTCCACTCCTTCCTTTCTTCCTCCTCTCGAGCCAGCGCTCTCGACGGAGTTGGCAAGGCATACGTACGGCGCCACATTTCTCCCGCTTATCTTAGTAGTTACCTTAGGTAGGTGCTTTCCTCCCGAGTCCTGACGTTTCCATTTTTCTCGTCTCCTTTCCTTCTCTGCTCAGAACCGAGATTTTAATTCTCTTCACGAACCGACATCAATTTCCGACATACATGAAGCAGAACCCAATAGTTTCTGCACCAACACTGAGGCAGCGCTCCACTCGACCCGCCAAATCCGTCTTCAGCCGCGCTGAGCAGGACTGACAGCAAACTGGCTCCCTGAAACTTGCCTTGATTGCTTGCTTCGCAGAGATCTAATTTCGCATCGCCTTGGAACAAGAGACCAAAGCGGCGGCTACTCCAAGATTGGCCGAAGATCTAACTGCCAAAGAAGCCGTCTGGAAAGGCTCCCGGTCTCCCGAGCTTCCATTATCGTCGCCGCTGCCATGCTCCACTGTCGCTCATCTCCTGTGTCTAAGCTTTCCGGTGGACGTTGCACACCGACCAATGCTAACAGTTCCAATATTAGAACGATTCGCCCGCTTTTTATTTGCTGCTCATCTCGCCTCGGTATCGCAGAGTCACCTCCCATGCTGTGTCGCGGTGTCGCGAGCCATGGCGTTTTTGAGGAGATTCCCGCTAGGCATTTCCCGTGCCATTCCCCGTTGTCGGTCCCTGAAAACCCTTGCTAGCTAGCAGCTTCACCTCGCACCAGGGGCAAAGGAACTCCTTTTTCTCAGTGTGGACCAAGCTACGCAAAGGAGGTCGTCCCGCGGGATAGATGGCGCTGTTGGATGGCCCGTCGTCCGTCGTTAGGCACCGCAAGCGCGGCTTGGTTTTGACAGCCACACGACAACTCGCCTCATGGCGCTCCTACCTTGCCCGATTCCGACTCTCCTCTGGATTCTGCGTGGTGGATTAATTGCACGATCAAACCAATCCCATGGCCTCGCGTTTCAGAGCCATGGTTGGCGTGGTGCGTCGTGGGACGCTCGGGTAACATGCCCCTGGCAGGCCATGGGGACCACGGAGATTGCTGTGTATCACTCGACCCAGAGGACCCAGAGCACTAAGAAGACCCAAAGCACCATCTACAGGACCGAAGGGACCTAGAGCACCAGAGGTATAGGCGACTGAGAGAGGTGCGGCCATGCTTACCAGCTCTAGGGATCGTGTGTGAAGTCACACAAGAGTCATGCAGGTTTTTATTTTATTTTACTTCTCTTTCTACCCCATTCCTTTTTCTTCTTTCCACTCTTACTCTTCTTAGAATAGCTGCTCCTGTAGGATGACATTGGCAGTCGGTCTCTCTGCGGTCTGCTGAAGGAAGCGGACTCCTCACTGGCAACTAGCTAGCTTGCTGGCTCACCGTGGTGACATTGGTGGATCCCGCCATCCAATCCACAAACCGCGCAAGAAAGAGGAGAAGAGCGAAAAACTGGCCCTCTGCAGTCTCCCGCTGGGCACGGCCGCAAACCTAGTTGAGTTGGGCCCGGCGAAACGTGGCGGTGGTCAGTCGGGGCAGCTCATGATTGGCGGGGGACGGCACCAAGTTGAGCTATCTGTCTGGAGCAGAAAGCAGCGCGTCCTTACAGGGAGCGGCCCAGGGACTGGAGCAACCTTGGGCAACCTAAGCTGGACTACTGGATCAGGGATGCGAAGTTGGATCCAGGCACGCACCAGTCAGAGGTGCAGTCGGTAAGGTCTTGGACGATCCAGGGCAGGGTTGCGCCCACGATGGGTCCAATCACAACTCCCGCAGTGGATGCAAGGTACCAGGCACTTTGCTGGATGCCGGGGCTAACTCCCCCCCCAGGCCATTGCCCAACGATCCTGGCAAATGGCAAATGGTGGGCGATAGTGAGGTGACAACGCACCAGGGATCTTGTGAGCGAGCCCTTCTTTGGCTGGCAGACAGAAATTTCCCGCAGGTCGTCGAAAACTACAAGTCCTGCTCGAATCCGCGTCTTTACTCCTACTCGCTTCTCTCTTTCAAGCTCACATCTCTGACGACTCTTCACCTCCTTTACATTCCTTCCAACTAGTGCTTTTAGCACCTCACTCTCTTTACCAACCGCATCTGATAACTTGTCTTCGGACTCACTCTTCGAGCCAACACCCTCACTCAGTTCATCAGCAACTACCCGTCTTTCGACAAACATCAAAATGCGTTTCTCCATCCTCTCCGTTGTCGCTGCCAGCGCCTCCATGGCCGCTGCCTCTTACGACCTTCCCGTCGAGGACACCACCACCCTCACCTCCACCACCACCCGCGTCCTCACTCTGACTGCTTGCCCCGACTCTGTTGTCGACTGCCCTTACCGCACCACCACCTCCACTGAGGAGGTCATCGTCACCTCTACCTCGCAGTGGATCCCCACCACCACCCCCGAGACCACCTCGACTGTCATCTACACCCCCGTTGCTCCTGTCGTCAACACCACCAGCGTCTACACCCCCATCCCCAAGACTACCTGGTACCCTGCCGGCAACACCACCACCGCCAACGGTCCCACTGCTCCTGTCACCCACATCACCAAGGCCACGCACAGCAGCGCCGTCGTTGTTGTTCCCACCACTCTCATCTCCGAGAACGTCCCCGCTGGAACCACTGTCGAGGTTGTCTCTAGCGCTGCCGCTACCCCCTCCACTTCCGTCCCCAGCGAGGTTCCCGCCAGCGGTGCCAGTGGCCTGTTTGCCAAGTCTGGCGTTGTCGGCGCTGTCGTCGTGGCTGCCATTGCTGCTCTCTACTAGACTTCTACCCATTTGGGCGGATGACCTAGCTTTCACCTTTCTTCAATTCCACTTGTGAATACCTTCTTCGGGGATGGATGTTTGGGGACCATTATGATGAACGGATAATTGGAGAGAATATAAGATTTTTTTATACCATCGGGCTACTGCGTAGCACTTGGTGCTTTTCAAGTGGTTGGAACTGTCGCACTATACCAGCGTGGAGTTTTCCGGGCGACGTGTGTCTGCACCGTCGCCCTTCAGTAAGATACCTATAGTAGTTAATGTTGGGGTTTTAACAATTGCACTACTAAGAGTGTCATCCTACGTCTGCTCTGCCATGTCTATCTTGTGATGTCTGTCCTGCCCTTCGGTTTGTTTTTGTCTAGTGTCGCTCATTGGCTTATGTTCGCATGTTTGTGACCATCCCCTCAACGTTTGCGAGGCTTGACTCTACTTGTCTTCACAAAGGTCTGTTCGTTACGGGAGAAGTCATCGTCATACACGACTAAGGTCCGCGTCGATAGTTGGCTCAACTCCAAACTCTCTCCTCTGAGCTCACGGACCGCGGGGCATTGAGTTATCCCTGTTTCTTCCCTGCCGCCACAACTGGATTCGCCACCTGCGACAACACGATGGGATCGATTTGCTCTGGGCCGCCGAGTCGGGTCACGTGTGTGCGCGAACAACCAACGCGCATAACTTTCGGTTCCCGTCCCGGTTAAGTGTAGAAAAAAAAAACGCCCCAAGGTCGCACAAAGGTTGGATGGTTAGTCGCCCCCCGGCCCGACGACACGACCTACAGTGCTACCCAACTCCTCTCGTTCAGCTACCAACAGCAACGGCGAAGGCCAGATCAGCTGTCCGTTGTGTGCGCATGTCATGGATCACGGGGGCGATTCGTCTCCCACCAACGGAGTTTCTCTGCTCGATCCCCATCGCGATGGCGATGGCACGCAGAAATTTGTCTTGCCTGCTTTGCCGCCCTCTCTCGCGGTTGTGCTGTTGGTTCGCGGGTTTCACATGTGCCAGCGCGCGCTCGGCCAATGGAAGCCGCGTCGCGCGTTCCGTGAGAGCTGAGCCCGTTGCTGCTAGTAAGTAGTCGTCATGACATGTCACCTGTACGATGATGGAGGAGGCAATACCAAGACAGCCACGTGCAAGTTACGACGACCAACACACTCGATTGTTTGCGCCGCGTGGACAGGCAATACAGGGAGGAAAGGGGAAACGCTTTGACACACCCTCTTCGCCGAGGCAAAGTGACGTTGGAGCTTTAGCTCGATTGCAAGGCGCCGTCGGTCACTCTCCCGCACGTATTGGTCCGTCGGCCAATAGAGTCTGGCGACTGACATGGTCCCTTGGGAAGCTGGCGTGCTGTCACTAATACTGTGACCCGTCGTAGCGCTGGCTGGATGTAAGTAATTCCAAAAGAAGGCTTCTTGTCTATTGGGGCCCTTGGTCTTAGTTCCTGGTAAACTTTTCTTCTTGCGCGACGCGATTCAGGACATCACAGCACCCTCTAATGGCTCGATGCAGGGTGGGTTACCCTTCACCTCGAGTTAAGTTTTTCTCCTTTGCTTTTTTCCCCCGGGCCGAGAGAATGCAAGTGGGAGTACAAGTGGATCGCGCGGTGCAGGACATCAGTCATTCGGCCCCTTCAAAGTTTTATAACGTCTTTTTCTTTTGGTGTTAGGATACCATGCTGTCTTCATTTGTCCATCCCAACCCGTCCCGCTTGTCTTTCTGATCCCGTTGAACTACCCTGGTTCCTCTGCCCTTCCCGCCGGGGCTTTTCGTTCCAGACAGCCACCCGAATGCCGAGTTGTCGGCCAGTTGTCGGCATTGAGCATTCGTGGTTCGTGTGGAAACAACGCCTCTGTCCAAGAAAGCCTGCTGTGTTGGGGGCGCAATGAGTAAGATATTGTCTCATGCGCCGACCTCCGAGTCTCTGTCTGACACCACACCCCTGCCCACGCGATACATCCACCTGGTTGGCTTTTGGCCTATTATATAGTCGTTATTTCCCCTCTGAATCCGCAGCAATCGTCCTCCATCGTTCCGGTTCCCGCTTCTAATAAAGCTAGTCGTCCTCATCCCCGGCGCCCGTAATTAGATTCGTCAAAGACCCGTTTTTGCAGGTGGCCCGGAAACAGGAATCCGGCGCCTGACCACGCTGTAAACCGCGGAGAGCACACTCTAGAGAAAGACTTGACAGTCCCTTTCCATCTCTGCTTGTATGGTTGTCCCTTTGTGTTTGGAAAGGGCTTTCGGGCTCAAGGACACTGTCCGATGGAGCACATCTTGCAGAGACCGTCGTTGGACTGTGCTGGGTTAAAGCAGTTGTGCACAGAGTTATGTTGGCAGAGCCCGTTGGCGTAGTTGACGAGGTTTAGGATGTTCCGGGTGGCTTTTGACTTGCTGGACGCGTGGGTGGCGTTGGACGGCACCGGACAGTGGGAGCATGCCATTTTGGGATTTTAGTTGCTGGTGGATTGCCTTTTTGAGGGAGACCTCAGTTGGATTCAAAATATCAACAAAGGAAGAACTTTGACTTGTAAGTTGCAAGGCGTCTGTGGTGAGGTGAGGTGAGGCGAGGCTTGTTGCTGGGGGGTAAGACTGCGCCGAGGAAATTCAATGAGAAAATCAATGGAAGCGACCACCCAACAAGAAGATGAGGTAAGAATAGAGAAGAAAATATGCTAGAGGCAAAGAGCAAAGAAGAAGAGGGAAGTGTTGCAGATAAGGAAGAAAAGAAAGAAGGGAAGTTCTTATTTTCACATCAGAGCGGCCAAGCTGTCAGTTGTGATGAGTCGGCGGGGGCTGACTACGTACGGTTATGTAGGGCTGAAAGTCTGAACAAACACGACAGAGTCTCGCAAGTATCGCAGCTGCTGCACCGCACCGTGCCCGTACCGCACCGCGCCGCACAGCCAAGACGTGAGCTCGCTAGCGGGACTTTCGGCTTTTACGGGCCACAAGACCCTGCCAGTGGCCTTGGCCCGGAATGTAAGGTTGCCGTGGAGGCCCGGGGGACCTGTAAGTCGGCCCCGGGGCTTGCTTGCCGCTTCCTCGGACGAGCTGCCTCTCGCCCTTCGTCCTTTGCCCCGACGCGGTGCTTGCTTGCGAGCCCATCCTCCCCTCCCGAGGTTCGAGGCACCAGGACTGCAGAGCTGTCCAGCTCGACGAGGGACCGTTCAGGCGTTCAGGAGTCAACCAGAAGCCAGACAAGCTGACATTCTCGGCGCTGCCAGGGCACGGTATGCGGTTGGCTAGAAAGCCGACAGCATCCCGGGGACTTGGGCCATGGCCTGGGTCATGTCTCACACCCTCTTGTTTCTAGAACCGGCTGACCACCCGATCCCAAGAGTCGGGAAACGGACATGGACGTCCATGACGACGAGGCGGGTGGTACAAAACGCCTGACTCTCAGTGCCTCATCGTAGCCACCATCAACAATCTCTCACACCCACATCCCGCATTCTTGCTTCCAGGGCTTGGCAGAACAGATGCGGGATGATGCCATGGCGCGGGATGGGCTGGCTTGTTGTTCTCACTGGCGTAGTACTCATCCTTTGGTGCTTCCACGTTTTGCAGTTCTCTCACAAAACCCACACTTGGGATCTAGCAAAAGGCGTCCCGATAACGACATGAGGTGACGCGGGGCAAATGTGTCGTCGTGCGCGTTCGAGTACTTCGTACAGTAGTATGCAAGTAGAGCAGGTACCAAGCCGGCCTTGTTGGTCTAAGCCCGAATCCCCGGTCTTCAGCCCCCCAGTATTCAGCTGCCCGTCTCCGGCAGTCGCAGCATCGATTCCCCTGCTGAGAAGAAAGGTGGTCGATCGCGGCTAACATCAAAGCCAAGAGGAGGAGGGCGTGTGTGTGTTGTGTTTCGCGAGGGGCTCAGGATCGCGATCGGCATGACAGCCATTGCGGCACAGGCACAGGGTTCCAGATGTCCACATCCAGCTGTCATCCGTCCACAAGGCCCAGGGGTGCAGTCCTATCACCACATCGCATCGCGGGGGCGGCGGAATATTGTTCTCACATTCGCCCTCATGGCCATGGTCATGGGCCCCTGGCCAAACCAGGCCAAGACAGAGAACGCAACAAGAAACCATCACTTCCCCGCAACTCGACCGGGACTCGCCAAGGGCTTCTTCTCTGCTCCCACCTAGTTTTCCCGCAGCTCCTAGTCGGCAGGACCTCAATTGCGTTAAACTGCTCGCAAGCCGTAACCCAACAAGGAAACCAGAAACTGATATCTGATTGCTCCTCTGCTGTGTCGCCTCCCAGGAGTCTGATTGGATAACCTGCTGTGGCTTTGTGTGGTTGTGTGGGGGAGAGGCGACCTTGATCTCTGGCCGTTCGCCATCTCGGGTACACTGAAGTGGTTCCCGTTCCTGTTGCCTTCCGAGTTCATTCCCTCGCGTGCTTTGGTTGACGTACTACTTACTGCAATAGTACAGATAGGTAGGTTGTTTCTCGGCGACCCGCTCGTTTGGCCAGGGTGCATCGGCGCCTGTCTCCTGACGTGGGGCGGCGGCCAATATCATCGTAGCCTCCTCCTCACCTCATCGCCAGGGGACACCTTGTCGTTCGCTCCAGCCTCCAGCCTCCAGCCCCAAGTCTCCAGTTTCCTCCATCGCTCTCGGCCACCAGCGGGGAAAAGCCCACCTTCCCCTCTTCTGGAGCCGGGAGCGGCGTTATCTCCAAATCTCGTACGTACCGTAAGTCCAGCTGCAGCGATCCACTAGCATGAGATCGATCACCCTCTGCTTCCCTGCGGCTGAACGCACGGCATCCATCCCTTCCCATGTTGTTGGTTACACACATCGACACGAGCGCACACGCACCGGTGGTGTGGCTGAGGCAATGCTGTCCGTTCGTACCCATGCACTGCGCAGGTCAGCAAGCAAGCAAACGAGCAAGCAAGGAAGCTCTGCCTCACCCAAATACCCCCCTCTTGCTCGTCGTTGTCAGATTGTCAGGGGCCTAGCGGCGACCGCAACCCTTTTGGAGGGATGGTGGAGTCTGTGTGACAACCGACTAACACCACTGCCGGCGGCAACAAGCGGCTTGGTTCAAGGGCCATCCGTCAGGCTGCGCGGGTGGCCGAGATTGTCCCCTTCCTGCGTTGCGCCTCTCGGGCGCACTTTCGAAGCTGCTTCTCTCGCGCAGGCGAAGAGAAGCGAAGTCTGCAATAGAGACGCCTTGCCAGTAAGCCACCATGTCAAGAAGCCTGTAGGCTGTAGCCAAGACAGCATTTTGATGCAGAACTCTCTCCATTGAGCAAGCCCTCGCCACTTTGAGGGTCTTGCCGGGTCGTACGACTTCATCCTCAGAGCCCCATTGATGACCTCCAAACCGACCGTACGTAGTCGGACCCGTCTCTAATTTGTCGGTTGCTCGGGT
This sequence comes from Neonectria neomacrospora, assembly GCA_013756995.1. Lineage (NCBI taxonomy): Eukaryota > Fungi > Ascomycota > Sordariomycetes > Hypocreales > Nectriaceae > Neonectria > Neonectria neomacrospora. The sequence continues at coordinate 32,110 of JABSTB010000273.1, forward strand.
CCTCGCCGCTCCCCCCTCCCATCGCAGTCGTCCCCTGTGCCCAGTTCCCACTCGTCATCATCACCGCTGACGAGCGGTGTTGATTCCTGTCAACCACCGAGCGCCAGCCAACGCGGCCAGCAATTCATCTCAGCCCGAGCTAGACCCATCGTGGTGATTCTTGCCTGCTCTAGCGCCGACCATCTTTGGCTGCGACTCTGCCAGATCAATGCCAATTCGCTTGTGTCCTAGCGAAAGCACCTCCGTCTGACAGGTCAACGTCTGCTTGTTATGTAACCCACTCGGTCTCTTCGGAGGTGTCGCTATGACGCTTGTGCTGGTGGCCGAGGTTGTCGTCTTTGGATTTCCAGGAACGACGGGGTCAACTTGCAACTTGCCCCGGAGTCCAGGCTGGGCCGGAGTCTATGGAATAGCAGCTGCATGTCTTGGGCCATTCTGCTGCACCAGGTTCGAAATTGCATGTTCTGTACCATGCATGAAGCCCCCTGTTGAGACACAGCAGGCTGCCGGTGGCGACGAGGTTGGCGGCAGCATCGACATTGGATACCCACATCCAAGATACCACTTTAGACTCATGTACATGCTCGGAGGGACCACCGATTCATCATTCTGCAGACCAGTGGATGCGTACTGGTATGGCAACGAATCACGTCCCGCTGGATACCTGCACCCGTTTCGTTTCTGTTCGAGGAAGTTGAAGCAAGACAGAAAATCAAACCGTGTAGTGCGTACCACGGGACTCTCGGTGCTGGGCATCCCCATCCGCGTCATCGTGGGTGTCATCGCTTAAGTTCTGACCATGTGATACATTTTTTGGTCGGTTCGAATGGAATCTGATATGGCCAGTTCTAGTCAGATTTCATCATTTGGTGAGACGGAATGACCATCTCGAAAGATTCGAAGTGACGACGGTTACATTGGTTCAGGATCATGACTCCACGGAATTCTAGAAGCGGGGGACCTCTTCACTCGTAGGTCCGATCAAGCTTCGATGCTCAGCCAAGTGTCTTAGCGAGTCAGCAGTATCTCAGATCAGGCCATTCTGCATGATTCGCCCTGCATGTTGGTGTATCAGGGATGGTTTCGAGGTTATGGTGGCTCCAGCTGCTGATTAATGACTCTCGGTCTGACCACTGCATCCAGCATCTTGTGCCTACAGCTGTCATCGCGTAGCTAGCGTTGTGAGGTTGCTGACTGCGATGACGGAAACAACGAAGGTCTCGCAGTTGCGGAAACTTTTGTAAGTTGGATAGAAACTAGTCGTCGAAGGCGAACACCTGGGCTAGAACGAGGAGATCCTGGTCCATCGATAGTTCCATACCAGAAGCAAAATTGTTGGCTTATAAAAGCCCGGGGCAAAGAAAATGCTACGAAAAGAAAGAAAAATTGCACTGAATCCAAGAAATTTGTGTGTTGTATTGACTAAGAAAGTTGCTCGGCGAGGGTGTCGATGAGACTTAGATTTGGGGTTCTCAGCTCTGGCGAAAAAGCCCGATGGTGTCGACGCAGGCAAGCGCGGCGCCCGAACTAGAATTTGTAAGACTCTCATAAGAACAGAGTTCCGTTGGCTTCTTACAGAAGTTGGGATCACCAGACACCGGCTGTTGACCAAGTAACGCTTTGCCTGAGCGGCCTGACGATTATTGCAGCAGTCGGAGTTGTGTTCTCTAAATATTGTAGCGATAGGAATTAGGTGCCCTCGTGGTATCTGCTGACGAGCACCAGGATCTCTTGTAGTCCGAATGACGCTATTCCTGGGCTTGTTTGCTTTAGAGGAGGCGGATGAGGTAAACGCCTGTTGTACAGAGTATCGCTGCCGATCCGTTTATAGCTAGGCAGACGATAGCGATTCGGATAATCATGTCATGCCGCTCAAGCATCCTGCGGAGGAATGCTTTAGGATCGTGCCGCGCGCGTTCGTTCCTCTTATAGGGCGGTGGTTGCTAAACAGCAAACACTTAGTTTGGTTTTCGACGATTCTTGGAGTTCCTGGGACTTGAGGAACCATACCACAGTGGAGCTGCTGTCTGCTTGCGCTTCCAAGTCACCCGCAGCACCGTCCTGGATAATGTTATTAGGTTGTGTGAACCACACTATAAACGACGAAGTTTACGTTTCCGCCAACGAAATTGAGCCCAGTGTTGTTGGAAAAGCGGAAGTGGCAAGGGTTTGGTCGGCGAAGAGGTCGAAGAGTGGGCTGCTGCGAGTGAGCGTCGGAGAAGGGTAAGGGGGAACGGGTACCTACCGCATGGTTAATGCTTACATACTCGGGGATTGATTCAAGGCGCGGTAAGGTTGGTGATGATGATGGAGGAGACCGGTACTCCTAAGACTTGGTGTCAACCGTGGGTGATCTCGCCTTGGTCCCCGAAGCGGCATCAATGGGTGGAAGCATCTTGATTGTACGGAAGAACGGGATTGAAAACGAATGATGGAGAAAGAATGATAGCACGACAGACAGATAGACAGGATCCGCTAACAGGGAACCCAAAGATGAAAAGGAGAAAGAAAGAAAAAGATCAAGGCCTTGTGGTGGTGTTTGTGTTTGAATGAGGCTCAATGAGGACTCGAGGAAGATCGACCCGGAGATATTGCTAGGCAGTGCACGTGCCCCTTTCCCCGTCAAGTTTAGGGAAGAAGGGAAGGAAGTCCTTCGTTTGATAGGTGCTCGTAGTCGGAACGAGGGCCACTGACACTGCTTACCTTCAGGATCGGAGAGATTGTTTCTTACTAGACTGAACTTTACTTTGATTTCCCACGAAGCACAGCAGAGAGTGTGGAGGCTAACGGCCTGTTTCTTCTCACATCAGCCACAACGGTGATCCACTAGCTTGAACAACACGCCAGTCTCGACTCTCAGGGTCGGTCTCGCCCTCTGCTCCGGTATGTGCGAAAGCAAAGCAACGAGGTCTATCAAGCTATTCCCATTGCGCAAGGCAGTACGTAGTAAGCTTCCAGATCGAGCTTTGCACTGGCCCATGAAGTCCTCCGCAGCTTACGCTGGCAGAGTCCCACCTGCTAAGGCGCCATGTGGTCCACTAGGAAGAGATGGTGGAGAGCACGGCGAAATTAGGAGTCCATTTACCAGGCTATGGGCCTGCCTAGCATCGATATGGCAGGCTGTAAATGGTAGGCGCTTATATCTCTAACCTGAATCATGAATCCCTCGGCGGCCCCCAAAGAAGCGTTGGTCCTCTGAGGTCACTGCTCCCACTGGTACGCTCTGGGCTCGAAACGGTGACACTATCCCGGAGTACTGGGATCTGCCGCCTTAGCTCCCGCCATCGTTGCCAGCCGGCCCGAGGAGCTGGGTGCGTGTTCCCCCCCCCAGTGCTGATAGGTGACAGGTTCCTATTGCCTCGGATCCTTTTAGGGTTGCGAGGTGCCGGCAAAGTTGATACTCTGGCTCTGGTTACCCGCACTCTCCTGGTCCGTTGCCACATTCTTGTCCAGCTTTGCCTGCTCTGCATCTAGTTTCGCCTGGTCTCCATCTCCCTGCGCGATCTCAATTTGGAGAGCAAGAACCTGGAGTTCCAGCTTTAGAACCTTGTTCTTGATCTTGCTATTCGCGGTGTTAGCTGTTGTGGCCAAGTATATGTCTGTGTCTAACTCTGTTCGAGGCTACACGGTGTCAAACTTACCCAGCCTGCAGAGCAATACCATCATCCGAGTCTTTTCCAACCTGGTCAATGGCGTCATTGAAGCCTCCTGCATCTGCCTCAGCGCCCTCGGCCGTCTCTCGAGCCGCCTTAAGGATGGCGAGGTCGTTTTCACTGACACCCGCTAGATTTGCTCGGAACTGTGCGACCTAAAGGGACGTTAGCCAAGCGATCGAGACATTAAAAGACACGAGTCTGCTACAAAGGACATACCGGGAACTTTTGGGCAACCTCTTCGAGAGCATTTCCAGCAAGACCGTCCGAGATTTGGAATTGGGAGTAGTCCTGGACCTGCAGCAGATCCGCTCGCTTCGTAGGCGACGCGATTGTCGAGGTCGCTAGCGACAGGAAAAGAATGGCCTTGGACAGAAACATATTGTCGGAATCGGATCAGAAAAGGTCGACGAAAATGGGGTTGAAAAGAGCGTTTTCTGGAAAAGCTCGGCCGGCAAGCAAGATTCAAAAAACACACCGGGTGTTATGTCGAAATCAACGAAGCGAAGATAAAGGAAAAAATGACCGGATGAGTGTTGGTATCACGAGAGATGCCGAGAATGGTGATGGGAGTTTGAAAGAGGGCATTCACAATGCCTTTATATGGACAGTACAGCGCGCCAATGGACGCCCAGGACCCTGAGCATGGGGGTGATAACACAGCTTGAACCCGAACCAAGCCTATTTTTTCAAGATATTGTGGAGATCAAACACTCCTGACACTGGCAGAGTGTGCCAAACTTCCAACCCCGATCGAAGCGGCCTGGTCGGGCGACCCATGCCTGCTTCACGAAAACATCGTCTTCAGATCTTGAGTCTTATTCACAAGCGAAGATAGGAGGCTATCATCATAAGCCGAGTCTTCGGGCCTAGGAAGTTCTCTCATACTTCTTGGCATTTTTAGGTAAGCGACCGTTGGCTTGGCGCTTTGCCCCCTCGTGGCATGTCTCAGAGCCACGAGAGTTTGGTGGAGCCTTTAAGTCGCGTGGCTCTCAGAGCGGGTAGATGCAGATTCAGATTCAGATTAGATTAGGCCATGTGGATGGTATTTCCGTCTCAGAGAGTCGAAAATTGTCTTTGTCCACGAAGGTATGTCGCGCAAGGGAAAGTTGGTTCGAGACAAGGCCTGGGTGGCATAGTTTCTATGGGTGTAGTCCCCGCAGCCGGACACCAACACAGACCCCTACAATTACGGGGCGCTTACTCCGTACCTGCATCTAAATCTGTTCTGCTTGGAGGCGAGTTTTGAACTGTTCGTCTCAAGGGCGCCGTGTTTTATGGCCGCGGAGAGCACCCCAAAGTGTGTTACATCAATGGTTTAATGGGCAGAGTCGGTTCTCGGCAACCGGCCTAACTTCAGCAGACACAGGGCCGCTGATCGGTCAGCAACGAGAGCGACACTGGGACTGACCTGCGGCGTACGGTGGAGGCCAGACAGAGACCGAAGACTGGGACACGGGCGGGGCGATGGATCCATCAAACCCGATATTTCCTCGTCGTGGATGTGGGATGCACAGATGAGCGAGCGGCTGTCAAAATCCTCCAGGTCGATCTCTTGTTTCCGTCGCACTTAATTGGCATGTGCCCTCCCAAGCATTCGGGCGCTACGGACGGAGGCCCTGACTTGGCATTGATGAACGGAGAAACGTTGCGGTATCAGAAAGGGGCCCAGTTTGAGACCGTTTTTTTTTTAGCTCCCAGTCCAACCTGACGGCGTAGGCCTGGACGTTTGAAGAGACCACGTATCCTCAGGTGTTGAGAGTGATGTGCGGAGACAGGGGGAAAACGGGGCTAGCTAGTATCTTAACATGCTCGAGCAGGCAGCCGAATTGCTGTAAGACAAGAATAGGTGTCTCCACTGGTAGCTACGGAGTTGCAGTGAAGCTCCCAGCAAGCTGCAGAACCTGAAGAGGCTAGGGTTGGAATCTGGGAGCCTGGGACAGAGGTAGGAAAGGCGGCTGGGCCCTTGTTGACCCGTCTCGTTTTCGTATGCATTCCCAGAGTCCCCGTTCCACCGGGAGCATGAAGGAAGAAAAAGGAGAGAACGCAGGGTGACCAGACAGGAGACAGGCCGAGGTAGGATGGTTGGATGACCCAGTCTGGTGGGTCGCTGGCTTACCCTGAGGTTGGGGTTGGGATTGCTTGCATGGGATCGGTCACCGGCATTGGTAGCTGGATTGCTTGATTGCTGGAGATGGAGAGGTTGAGATACGAACACGTACTGTGCACTGGAGTTAGTTTACGGAATTGCGATGTTTGGCATATGGCCCTCTCCAGTGCTGAGATTGATGTCGATGAAGTTTACGAAACAGGTGGACTGGACCTGTGTTACCATGGCTGAGGTGAGGTTGGGACAATCACAATCGCAAGCACCTCCTCTAGGTCAGCCTCTTGACGCCTTGGCCCTCTGGATTGAGGTGAGGTGCTGAAACGACCTGGGAGCCTCCACTGCAACTGGACCCCTTGGCACAGGTGCTTTCCAACCTTTGAGCCCCCCGTCCTCAGCGCGGGTACATCGTCGAGCCCCTATAATTGGCCCCTATCGGTTACCCATGCCTTCTGAGGTTCATTGTGTATCTCCCCTAGGCCACTACCGAAGCCTGCAGCTGCCTAGCCACCCAAAGCTCTGGCATCCATTACGGAGTATTTGCACAGGGGGGGGGCGATTACAAGGGGCGACAGCTCTCCGGGGAGTTTCTCTCTTGGTCGCCAGCCTCTGCTCTCATCTAAAACCAGCCACCGCGTCCAATCAGATTCGCCCGGAACCTGAGGCGGACCCTGTTTTATTTCACCGCCCTTGCATTGCGCCCCTCGTTCCCGGCCGTCGCTGGGCCAAAAGCTCCCCCTGCTTTCTGCCACTGTGTGTGCGTGTCCGGTGCGTGTCCAGTGCGCCCATCTCTCAGCTCCCCCCCCCGCGCTACGAAAACTGTCCCCCGTCCCGTCCCTGAAAAAAACCCACGACGGGCCACGACTTCAACTTTCTTTCCCTCCTTCACCTCTCTAGCCATTGGTGTAATTGGGTCCTCATCTTCATCATGGCAAAGCCCGCAGGCGTCACCGACGTCGACTTCGAGTTCATCGAGACTCCCAAGTTCACCCAGCCCGACTTTGAGAAGCTCGAGAACTACGGTGTTCCCACCACCAAGGTATGTCGCCTTTGATGTGATGGTCCCTCCTGAAGACCTCCTATCCGCTTTGGCGAGGTTCTCCTACGTGGCCTCTTCCTGCCAACATCCAATTGACTACTCACAATGGTCAATTGATGCCTTGTCGCATCTCCCCATCTCCCCATCTCCCCCGTCGTCGCCAATCGCTGCGCATTCACATCGCTGACGCTGCCTTTCGCCCACAGTCTCCCGCCATTCACAATGCGCCCCTCCCGGCGGATGGCCCTGGCGCCGACACCTTCAACAACTATGCGCTGATCTCTGTCCTTGTTCTGGTTCCCTGGTACATGAGCTGGAAGCTCGGCGGTGGCCTCAAGACCACTATCTTCTTCGCCCTCATCGTCGACCTCCCCCTGCTCGGCGCCTTCTGGATCATTGTCTCCACCCTAAGCCCTCGCAAGAATGAGAAGGCTCGCTTCCCCGGCCGTGGCGTTGAGCACTACCTTGAGTTCAAGAAGGAATCCGACCGCCTCAAGTACCGCGGCAACAACAAGATCCCCATGGAGACCTTCCACGAGATGTACTTTGACGGCGAGGTCGACTTCAAGGGCGACTGCCTCGAGGCCATGGAGTACCGTCATGATTGGGCTAGCTTCCGCTTCACCATCAGCCTCATCAAGTTCTTCCTCTTCGGCATGATCCCCGAGGTCATCATGCACACCCGCTCCCAGGGTATGCTTAACTCCGGTGCTCTCCCCTCGAAAGCCCAATGACTAACAAACCACAGATGAGGAGCAGGTCCGTGACCACTACGACCGCGGTGATGACTTCTACGGCTGGTTCCTCGGCCCTCGCATGATCTACACCTCTGGTATCATCTCCGACATCACCAAGGAGGAGACTCTCGAGGAGCTCCAGGACAACAAGCTTGCCGTCGTCTGCGAGAAGATCGACCTTCAGAAGGGCGAGAGCCTCCTTGATATCGGTTGCGGCTGGGGCACCCTCGCCCGCTTTGCCAGCGAGAACTACGGTGCGCGTGCTACTGGTATCACCTTGGGCCGCAACCAGACTGCTTGGGGCAACGCTGCCATGCGCAAGGTCGGCATTCCTGAGGAGCAGAGCAAGATTCTGTGCATGGATTACCGTGATATCCCCGTCCCTGAGGGTGGCTACAAGAAGATCACCAGTCTCGAGATGTCCGAGCACGTTGGTATTCGTCACTTCTCGTCTTTCCTCGCCCAGGTCCACAACATGCTCGATGACGATGGTGTCTTCTTCCTTCAGTACGCTGGTCTGCGCAAGTCTTGGCAGTACGAGGACTTCATCTGGGGCCTGTTCATGAACAAGTACATCTTCCCTGGTGCCGATGCCTCTACTCCCCTTGGCTGGGTCATCGACAAGCTTGAGGGCACTGGCTTTGAGGTTAAGCAAGTTGACACGATTGGTGTTCACTACTCTGCCACCCTCTGGAGGTGGTACCGCAACTGGATGGGCAACCGTGACAAGGTCGAGGCCAAGTACGGCAAGCGATGGTTCCGCATCTGGGAATTCTTCCTGGCCTACTCCACCATTGTCTCCCGCCAGGGCGGCGCCACGTGCTTCCAGATCACTCTCGTCAAGAACATCAACTCGACTCACCGAATCCAGGGTGTCCCCACTCAGTTCGCTCTCTCCGAGGCTCTCGACAGCTGCCGAGCTGACCTCGAGGCGTGGGCCGCCAAGAACAATGTTAGGACCCCCACCGAGTATCTGCAGTGAGCAGGAACACCTGGGCGAGACGAGAATTCGAAACCTCAAGGCTATATTAGCCGAGGCCATTACTTCCCTTTGGGAGGGTTCAAAGGCAGCAGACGATGGGATCCGAGCGTCTAGCATTCCGGAGACCTTGCACTGCGGGCAACAATGGAGGAGAGATCTACATCTTATATGAGTCTCAGATTGCGCCCCCTTGGCCAGTTCGATGGCCATGGATGGTCTCGACGTAATTGGGAGAGTACCATCTTGAGCATGGTAGACGCAAGAAGGAAAATGACGGAGTTCATGTTGGTATGCGCTGTAGGGCGTGCTGTCGCTCTGTCATGTAGTAATGATGAACTGAAAAGTTGTTGATGACGAATCCCTGTACAAGATTGGTCCATTGATGCCGAATTGTTGTGTCGCGAAATTGTAGCTTAGTAGTTGTGCTTGTGATTGTGCCTCCATGACTGACGTCCCATGAGGACCTTAACAAGTCCATCCCAATTGGGAAAATTTGTTGCAGAGCTAATCTCAACCACCCTCATCCACCAACACGGTTAAACTCAGCTTTCACACAACAGCGCCAAGCTACTATCTTACCCAGGGCAGAAAGTGTACAGCTAGGTCCACTGTCTCTACGTTTTTGACTCGACTGGTATTTGTCCTAGCAAATTTGCTTCACCGTTTGTCTCCGGCTGGTTTCCCGTCAACGCAGAGAACCACGCATCACGTTCAGCGTCGCGATATCAAGACCTCGGGGTTGAGGTTGCAGGTTTCTCGATCCAAGGACGAAAGATGAGGGTGCTTTCGAGAGTGCCTTCCGGGCTTGGTCGCCAGTGCTGCCAAGCCGGGCGTCGTGCCTACGCCGTGTCTGCTTCAACACCAACGTCGCCATCATCATCGTCCATCAAAGCCGCCATGGACGCCATCAAAGCCCACCCGCCCAAAGTC
>JABSTB010000274.1:0-38726 GCA_013756995.1 Neonectria neomacrospora
CTCAGAACCCTTCCAGCTAACTTGGTTCCGCTCCAGCTATGAATCCCTTCCGCCCAACTTCTCCCTGGTGCAGAACATGGCAGCAGGCGCCTTCGCCGGCATAGCCGTACGCTGCTCCCGAGCCCCTGTTTGACTATTCGTTCAAGACTGACCGCGTCCGCGACTCCCAGGAGCACACCGTCATGTATCCTATCGATGCGATCAAGGTCCGCCAAGCCAACCCGCTGCCTCTGCCCGACCGCAATGCTGACCCGCGCCTCCCAGACACGAATGCAGATCCTCAACCCGAGCAGCACGACTCCGGCCTCCTCGGGTGTCATGCGCAACACCTTCCATATCGCCAGGACCGAGGGCTTCTTCAGCCTGTGGCGTGGCATGTCCAGCGTCATTGTCGGAGCCGGTAAGCCCAGCGCCGCCTCTCCCGCTCTTGCCCCTGCGTCATCCCTTGCTGACGCCCATCACCAGGTCCTGCGCATGCCGTCTACTTTGCGACATACGAGGCTGTTAAGCACGCCATGGGCGGAAACCAAGTCGGTGTTCACCACCCTCTTGCTGCCGGTGAGCTTCATCCATCTGTCCAGCTCTCGTCGCAGTCTGCTAACACATCGATCCCGTAGCAACTAGCGGTGCCGCTGCTACTATTGCTAGCGACGCCTTCATGAACCCTTTTGATGGTATGCGGCCGCAATCCAAAACTCCCCACCTCGCTTCAGACACCTCGCAACTAACACATCGCCCATGCAGTCATCAAGCAGCGCATGCAGATCCAGAACTCAAGCAAGATGTACCGATCCATGGTTGACTGTGCCAAGTACGTCTACAAGACGGAAGGCCTAGGCGCCTTCTACATCTCGTACCCTACGACCCTATCGATGACCGTGCCATTCACCGCTCTTCAATTCCTCGCCTATGAGTCCATCTCCACCACTATGAACCCTGAAAAGGACTACGATCCCGTAACACACTGCCTGGCTGGTGCTGTTGCTGGTGGTTTCGCCGCGGGACTCACCACTCCCATGGACGTCATCAAGACTATGCTACAGACCCGAGGCACCTCTGTGGACCCTGAAGTGAGGAGAGTTAATAGCTTTATGGGCGGATGCCGTCTTTTATACCAGAGAGCGGGATTCCGCGGCTTCTTCAAGGGCGTCCGTCCCCGAATCGTCACTACAATGCCCAGTACTGCCATTTGCTGGTCGGCCTACGAGTTCTCCAAGTGAGTGAAGCCAGCCTCCGCCAATATCTAACTAGGTACAAATGCTAACTTTTGACAGGTCCTATTTCATCAAGCGAAATGATGCTTCGTGAAGTATCTTGGAAATCACCCAAAATAGATGCAACCGGGGGACGACCTTAGGGGACGAACGCTTGCAGAAGCCGTACTCGAGCCGATGACACCAAAACGCCGTCGAAAAACAACCCGACAACGACAACGACAATGACAAAGGCGCCAACCACACTGACGGCGACGGCGACGGCGACGGCGACGACAGCTCCTTCGCTACCCCGACCCCCTTCTTTTTCTTCTCGGTTCGACGTTTGCCAGTCCAGGCTTTGACTCTTGCAGGGGAACAAGTCATGGCAGCTGCCAGCACTTCCCCGCCGAGTAGAAGCGGTTGACTGCGCACTGGAAATGAGCGACGGACGTTGTAAATAAAATCTCCAAATCCTAGGGAAGGCTAAGGCGGAAAGGTTCGGCTAGATGGCGAAGGGAGTGTGTGTGATGATATGCTTGTTGGTAATATAGTGTCAAGATACAGAAACGCGCCGTAACCCGACAGACTCGGTGCTGGCTGGCGGGCGTGTTTGAAACCTGTGCCTGTTCATGACTCTTCTTGCTGAACTCGAGCGATTGATCGGTTACCACTTTTTTTGTCGTCCACTAAGATCCCGCCATGGAGGATTAGGAGACTTTGTCCGCTGGCGTCGACCGCCGCCGACATCGGCCGTACCATGTACGTATAGTATGTAGATAGGTTAGGGTGTGGGATGAATAGGTGGCAAAGGGCTTCACCAAGTTGACTTGAAAGAAGCAACACAAGGCTGTACAGAGTCAGTATGGAAAAGGATCCCAATGTGCTTAAATTCTCAAGGTATATACGTTAAAGGTGGAATGATAAAAGACAACACCAAAACACCTGCCACGACTGCACGGGCACCCTTTTATGGTACAACAATTCCCACCAAAGATACTCCTGCTGCTGTTGCCGCCGCTCAATACCCGAACTGCTGCCCCCCGAACTGGAACTTGAAATTGGCGTTGCCGCCACGGCCACCTCCGCCCTGCTGGAACATGAAGGGGTGGCCACCCGCGCCGCCGCCGAAGGGGTTGCCCTGGAATGGGTTTCCACGCTCCTGCGAGTTGGGGTCGTCACCGCGGTCGAAGCGAGCGCGCAGCTCCGGGTCGCTGAGGACCTCGTACGCCTCGTTGATGGAGGCCATCTTCTTCTCGGCGTCCTCCTTGTTGATGCCTTGCTTTGCGGCCTTGTCCGGGTGGAACTGCTTAGAAGCCTTGCGATAGGCCGACTTGATCTGGCGCTCGTCGGCGTCGGCGGCCACGTTGAGCACCTTGTAGTAGTCCTTGGTCTTGCTGCGCTGGAAGGCGATCTGGGCCTTTTGCAAGATGGGGTTGACCTTGTCCTGGCGGTCGGGGCGGACCTCGGCGGCCTTTTGAAGCGTCTGAATGGCAGCCTCGTACAGTTCGTCTTTGAGCTGCTTCTTGCCCTGGTGTAGGAGTCCCCAGAACGAGTTGGGGTGCAGGTTGAGCGCCTCGTCGCAGTACTTGGAGGCGTCCTTGTGGGCGGACTGGCAACAGTAGTCAGCAAATTGAACCGAGCCGGGGAAACATCATGCATCAAGACAGGGAGCTCACCTCGTAGTACGCTTGGCAGGTCATCTCGACCACTTCCTCGAGCAACCTCACCCTGGAACGGGCCGGGATGCTGCCGTTCTCAACGAGCGCATCAGCCTGCTTCCGGATCTCGGGGACCAAGCCCGGCTCATCGGCCGTTCCCACAAGAGTTCTCCCCGCGGTGGTGGTCTGGCCGCGTTCCAATTGGCCCTGTGCCTTCGTGTACGCCTTGTGGATGGCCTTCTCCTGGCGGAATAGCTTCTTGCAGACTTTGGAGTCAGGGTCGGAGTGTAGGCACTTGCGCACCTGAGCCAGGCCGTTGTCCAGGTCGCCCAGCCCGTAGAAGGTGGTGGCGGAGATGACGACGTGGGGAGAAGTGTCGCCGGGCTTCAGCTGGAGAACGTGTTGCAGATCGCCCATGCCCTCCTCAACCTCGCCGCGCTGGAAACGGCAGCGGGCGCGCATCTCGCGGAGAGCGGGAGACCGATTGGCGATGTAGATGGCGGTGCCGGCGTGGGTCACGCACTCCTCCCACTTTTCGCTCTGCTCGGCCATTGAGGCCAGCGCAGCAGCGAGCTTGGCCTCCTCCAGCTCTTTGACCTCGATGGAGTCGGGTCCACGGCTGGCAGCCTGGAACTGAGCCCTGGCGGTATCCCAGTCGGCGAAGCGGGCGCGGATCTTGGCAAGTTGCAGATGGGCGCCCTCAAAGCCAGGCTTGAGGCTCAGGAGCTTGTTGAAGTCGTCGGTGGCGTGGGTGGTACGGCCGAGGGATAGGTAGGTGGTTGCGCGCTTGAAGAGGGTCAAGTAGTTGGAGGGATCGCGGGCGAGGGCGGCATCGTAGTAGACGAGGGCCTCGCTGGTCTCGCCGCGGGACAGATGCGACTGCGCCGAGGTCAAGAGCGACGAGACGGGGAGATCGGCGGGGATATCTTGCGGCGAGAGGCCGTGAGCCGAAGCCAGGAGCGTCGTGGCGGCCAGGGCCAGCGTCGAGAGGCGGATCTGCATGCCGGCGGTTTGCTACGAAGAAGCAGTAACGAAGGCGAGACCGAGAGGAGAGCGTGGAAGGTCGAGACCGGGGAGAGAGTGAGAGATAGCGCGCGATAGAGTCCAACTCAACGACGGGGGAAGATGGACCAAATTCAACAGCAAGACATCAACGAGAAGAAGGTGAGGGAGAGGGCAAAAAAGCACAAAGGACGGAGACGGAGACGACGTAAAGACGACGAAGGCGTCAAAAAAGAAGAAGACACAATTATAATTCAATAGGGAGAACAGGGAAAAGGCTACGGCTCACTATTAAAGTCAAGACCGAGATCCTTCAACTCCCACGCTGTCCTTTTCCCCACAAGGACGCCTGTCAGTCGGCAACACGCCCAGACCACGAAAACTACACGTGTCTAGAAGTACCATCCTACCAGAGGCACCTCTTGCTGGTGTGCACGGCATGCGCTGCGGGTTGTGTTTAGCGGCGGGCGCTACGGGGTTTGGTGGGGGTACTGCAGTAGTTCCCAAGTACCTCAGATACCTACACGCAGCGAATAGTACCGCAAAGGTACATACCTGCCTAGGAATGTTGTCGACCTTCAAAAAGTTTCCAGCGACAAGCCACGGTCTAGGCCCGTCTGTGGCGAACCTTCCCGTCTGCACTCTACAGGCAACCCCCCCTCAGCCTTGTAGTCCCGCCTCTTATCGAAAACAACCTCGCATTGCATTGTGGCTGCTGCATTGTAGAATTCCCAAACCATCGTCTTCAGATTCTCGCCAATACCCAATCACATACTCCAACCAGACATAACAATCCGCGCCCACCTATCTTATCCTACACAAACCAACTATCGCCGCCGAGGTCTCAATGCCGGGGTCAGATTGTCCTTACTGACCCTGACCCCAAATCAACAAACACCACAAACATCACCATGGCTCACCGCCGCCACCATCATCACCTCTCTGAAGACTCTGCGATATTCTCCCCCTCCGTCGCCCGCATCGCCGCCTCCACCGCCCGCGACTGGTCCTATATTGACTCCTGGCTCTCCGCAAAGTTCCACCCCCGCTCCGTTCCCGCCTTCGAGCGCAACCCGGACACCCTCAAGGCTCTCCTCGCTCTCGCCGCCCTTAACGATGCCGCCGACGAGGAGCGCCACCTACTCGCCAAGTCCGAGTCCGCTGCCCTGCAGGAGCTGTCTGTCGAGCCGTCTCGGCCCCTACCTGCCGACGCCCATGACCACAACGACCGCTCGCAACGCCCGCTACGTCAGGGCCTCCTCGACGCCGTCCAGCATAACCTGCCCGCCGAAGGCCACACCGCCCTCGATGCCATGGCCAACATGGCTCTCCAACTCGGCGTCGCCTTCCCGGAGCCCGAGTTCCTAGGTCGCCGCATGGTTAGCCTTCAAGCAAGCATCCAGGAGACGGAGCAGATGAGGGCCCGCGTCGACATCCTCCACCGCCACATCGAGGAGGAGACGTCCAGGATCAACAACCTACGACGCCAGCTTCAGGGCGACGACTACAAACCCCTGGCCCATCTTGCAAAACAAAACCTCGAGCTGCAACGCAAGGTCAAGGCAATGTCCGCCAAACTGCCTGACCTCCAGGACCGCGTCGTCGCCCTAGCCTCTTCCGTTGAATCGTCGCACCCCACCACCGCCGACATAGCTCGTGACGAGCAGGAGTACCTCGATATCCTCGCCAGAAAGAGAGATCTTGACCTCCAGATGGCCACCTTTCACGGTCTGCCCAGCAACCCTGATATGGCTCGATCCGAGCTGGAGGCTCTCCGAGGCCAGCTGCGCAATATTACGTCACAACGCGACCAAGTCTTCGAGGGCTTGGTCGAGCGCGAGAGCCCCGTCAAGCGACGTAGGTGACAACTGTCTCGTTCATTCCTGGATACAGTACGAATACCGGCCTAAACTAGGCGCAAGACACCATGTTGTCTTCGCCAAAGACCCCAAGCAACCGATGCACCTCAAATCAACAACGTCGTCATTAGTTCCGCCGATTCTTCCCCGCCACTGCGCCGCCCAATCTACCAAACTGCCTCCCAAGACCAGACCTCTTAGCTGGAACTGGAGGTGCTGGTGTAGGGTCCTTTTGCGGTGTCGGCGTTGCCATAGTCTGAGCCCGCGCCTCCTTGCCCTTGGGGTCCATCGATCCATCTCCTATCCGGATTTCGCTCATAATGAAGGGCAAGTCGTCTCCATCCACGCCTTGCCTCTGGGCTCGTCGGGCTCGCTCCTGGACACTTCGAAACTTCTCCAGAAGCTCCTGCCATCGGATGTTACCGTCTTCCCTCCCCTTGAGTCGATTGGGTCTATCGTAGTTAGAGCTACTTGTAGTCGACGTAGTACTGAGACATGTTAGCGATATGATTGTAAGAGGGATTGGCTTCGAGGGGCAAGACATTGGCATAGTCTTGAGTTCCACCGTGACCATGGAGGGTGAACCTACGTCCTGGGTGCCACATGCAGATAGCCGATAGAGCTGACACTGTTGAGTCTGTTCTTCAGTGCGGCAAATGCAGACGACTGTGGCAGTAGCATCAAGATACCGTACATGCACTTGTACAGGAACGGGTATTTCTCGGGCTCCAGCAGCTGAAGGCGCAGGTCTAGACGTGGGTTTAGCATGCCATTTAGTACTATCGTGAAGTGGTGGTGAAGCTTACACGTGAAGACGGGGGATTCAATCAGTTGCACAAGCTTATCTACCTGGATCAGAATGTTCACTGTCATGTCCAGCTCGCCACTAAGAATCAGTTAGCAAGCATCCTGGATTTGGCAGTGACCGTAGAACCTACAATATTTGTAGCAGGTTGTATGCTTGCTCGTAGGCCTGAGCCAGCAGGCATAGAGAGAAGGTAGCAACAGCATTGTAGCACCACGACCTGAACAGCGCTACGAACAGGGTCTGGCCGTCCTAGAACATCTGTCAGCACCACATATCGTCTTCCCATTTCTCTTTGATCTACTTACCCTCGTCTCGAGGTTCCGTAGTCTTTTCCGAACGTCCGCAAGCTGTGGCGCTGTGATGAGGTTGTTGTTAAGGTTCTGAACCATGATGCTCGCGAATTCGAGATCCTCCTCTTTCTCGATGCAATCTGCCAGCGTTCTGTATATCCTCTCAGGGCTAAGGCTGACACAGAGTTGTCGGATGATGAGATTACCCCGAGTCTCGAGCAGTTTGCGGTCTGTTGAGAATAATTGTAAGAGGTTGACCATGAAGTTCGTAAAGTACTCATCCTCCGAATTCCGAGATATCTGCGATAGGAGTTGCAAATCCTTCGTGACAACGGCGTCTGAGTTATCAGACAGGGTCTTAAGGAGGGCGGGAAACGTTCCGTCGTTAAATGCAAGCACCTTCCTTGGTGCTTTCCTGTGCAGCATGATAAGCCACGTCAGGGCGGCGACGCGAGTGGCTTCGTGGTCGTTCAGGAACAGCAGGGTGAGTGAGTTAACTGCAGCAGCGTAGTCGAGATCGGCCTGAGTTTGTGTTGTCGGAAGGTTGGCGGGGGTCGAGATCGAACGGCCTTGTGCTGGAGTCGGGCTACGGAAGTCGAGGTCTCTCGAGCTCGATAGAGAGACTCGGTTACTATTCGTGCCCTCAGGTTTATCGCCCGGGATAGGAAGTCGAGAAGTTGAGTAGTGTTGAGCCTGGCCAGCGTGGGGTTGCCCAAGCTCAGAATCATCCGAGAGAGATACGACGTAATCCATCAAGCAGGTATTAACACGAGTCGCCGCTTGGTGGATGGTCTCTTTCGTGCTGGCCATGGCTGGGAGCATATGAGCCAGGATCTTGGGAGTGAAGGGCAAGACCTCCTCGGGGCAAATGTCGAGGAACTGGACAATCCACCTCAACGACTCTAGTAGGCAGTCCTCCTCTGTTTCATGTTAGCAAACCAATGAAGAGGGGACAGTTGGGTTCACTGAATTCGCACCCAGAGGAGAGTCCAAAGTAGCCGTCAAAATTCTAAGGATATCCTTGTAGTTGATTTCAACGTCCTGGCCGGGAATCCAGTCCTCCTCACTGCTGTCGTCATCGTCTTCGTCTGCGACATCCGAATCGAGCTCGTCTCCTTCTTCAAGCTCCGGAATCAACGAGTCGCTGTCCATTGAATCTTGGCGCTTTCGCTTTACGCCTTCCTTGGACCTCCGGCTCTCGAGGATGCCCTTCTTAATGCGAGAGATGCGTTTGATCTCATTGAGGAACTTATCCAAGCAATTTTGCGTGGCGGCTCTCACATCAGAGTTCTGGTCCGACAGAAACTTTAAAAGCCCGTCGAGGAACTGTGGTAGGTAGGTGATAAGCTCTAAGTCGGGAATGGAGTCGAGGAGAGTAATCCAGCCGACAAGGAATTGGCGGGTGAAGGGGTTGAGGACCCAGATTCGTTCCTTGAGAAGGGGGATGAACCTAGGCAGAGAGAAGGCAGTTGGTAAGTGGTCGTCTATCGAGACCTTGTCATCACCCTCGAACTCAGGGGGGGCCTCGAGGATCGAGACGTAAGAGGCAGCGGACTCGGAGACGATGTCCTTGACGAGACGATCTAACAGCTCTGCACCATTCTTGACTGACAGCTCCGAGTCCGCACCAAGCTACATTCCGTCAGTTTCCGGTAGCAGAGAGACAGATATTATTTTGGAGACAGAGTGGCAGCCTACCTTGCAAAGTTGGTCGAATATACTGTTAAAATACACGAGGATCTCACCCTTGGCAACCTTGGCGATGTTGTACATGGCCTCGCAGGCGTAGTATCTCACCCTAGCGTCTTGATCGGTGAAGCAGGCCAAAACTGGGGGAACAATCTTAGCCAGGTAGCGAGGCAGCTCCTGAAATTTCGATGACAAGTCAGTCACTGTAAGAGGCCTAGGATGAGCTAGCCAGAGGCAGCACGGAGGGACTTCAATCTTGGTGATTGAATGAGAGGGGTGCAGGCTCTTGGAAGAACACATACAGAGCCGAGGGCGATAGCAGCGGCGGCCAAGCCGATCAAGCCACCATTTCTAGCATGGGGCTGGTGGACGGCGTAGGCATACTCGTTGCAGAGCTGCTCGAGGATGTCGTGGACGCGCTGATAGTCCTTTGTGCTGACGAGTTCGCGAATGACCCGCTCAAGCCTACAGGTGGGGGTTAATCATGAGGCTCTGATAGACAAAGACAGGCTAGAGAACTAGTTGGCTTGCGGTTGCGGGAGGAGGTGTGAGATGAGCGAGAGAGAGAGAGAGAGAGCAAAAGAAATAGGGGAACAAAAATGGTGAGACATACTCGAGGGCGCCGACCTTGCGCTTGTCGTAGAGCTTGTCGTTGAGGGCCCGCTGGATACTGGTCTCCATGATGGGCAGCTCACCAACGTCATCCGCGAGACGCGGCGCAGGGGGACGAAAGTGCTTGCAACGGGCGTGAAAACGGTGGTCGCCAGGTAGGGGGTAGAGATGCGTCGCGATGGGATATGACGGGGATGCGGTGAGAGGTCACGGTTGTGAGAAGCTCGGGGGTTGCTGAAGTCGCAAGTAGGTTGGTACACTACGTTGTAAGGAGTCAAGGCACAGGCAGGCAGACTGGTTCGTTGGATGTTGGAGACTCGCAGCGCCAGGCCAGGAGAAGAAAGCTGGAAGCTCAGGTGCCGAACATTTCCCCACGCACAGTGGGCACCTAGGCAAGTTTATGCGCCGCTCTGGGCTACTAGGCTGGACAGTGGCGTCATCGCTTCGCTATAGGGGCCTTCAGTCCCTACGGCGGACGGCGCCACAGGGCTGTTACACCCTGGACGGTATGGATTATACGGACGGGACGCAATCTAAGTACCGAAGCACATGCCAAACAGTTTTATGGATGGCTTCCATCGGGTACTACTAGTCAGTCCAGTCTCGAGAGGAACGAGCTCTCTCAACAGCATCATCAGATCTTCTTGCATTGGATTTGTAGAAGCATAGAGTCTACCTCGTAGTTCAGCTCAGGTTCTACTAATGGTCTCCGTCATATTTAGACCTTTCTATTTGATTCCCCTATCCGTACTCCGCATCAAGCAAGTCGCAGATCTAGATCTCGGCCAGCCGCTTCCGGGGCCATAGTAGTTTGCGAACCTACAGCACTTACCGGGGCACGCCCGTGATACAGCGCATGTACTTCGGGCCACCAACCATGGAACAAGACGAACGATCCAGTTGCTCCGCCATTCAAGGAAACCGAAGAAGTCTACTGACTTTCCCCCATCCGTTCCTTGCTTGTTTCCCTGCTTCGTGTGTACTCATGATGTGTCTCGCGTATCCGGTTGCTCCAAGACGTCACTGGGACCCACGGCGATGCGGCACGTCATGAGACCAACCAACCCCGTGGCCGTTGGTGAGCCTCATCAGTTGATCGCGCATTATCAGCGACAGCGCAGCTCCACTCGGGCTTCAGGCTCCTGTCGGTCTTGGAGGTGGGGGTGCTCTGAGACCTGCAGCCTGTAGCACCCGTCTTGGGCCTGTCACCTGTCACCTGTCTTTTTCTTGCTGCTATTTCTAAACTGAAGCGCTTGTGGAAGACTCTATGAATCAATAGTTTGAGGTGTTGGCTCGAAGACTCAGAGGTATGAATCCTTACGACTCCTAGAAACAAACAAAGCTACCTTTGCTCGTCTCGCACAAGACTAGCTCATCACATCTCGCAAACCTAGTTGTCTCGATTTGATTTGGGTTACATCCATCCAATATCTATCCCATATCCATCACAGCATCTCCAGCCGACACTCTGGCCAGCCAACCCATCTCTACCCGAAATTTTCGGTAAACCCTACCCATCGGAGTCCACTGTGTATCATGATCCTTACTCCTCCCTCTCCGTCCCGACTATATCGTCATCGGCCCTTGTCCGGGATGCGCATTGTAGGGGGGCGAAGAGATCGATCAAACTTGGCTCTCTTCACAATCCTTCCAGCGGCTGCTTTCATCCAAACCTGTGGCTGATGTTGTGAAACGGCAAACGCTCAATACCACACGTCAGGCCTCCTTCGCTTCTCTGTGTGAGTTGTTGTCCTTTCTCTTGCCCTTCGCGTCATTGTTGCCCCTTGTTTCGTGGTTGCTCTGAGCCGCCATGGTCGCTCGCCTCGTAAATTCATCCTAGGTTCCGTTTTAGTGTCCTATATTTCAACTCCAAGTCCTCCTTCAGTATCATACTTTGGCTCCTCTCGCCTTGCGGATCCTGGCTGCTGAGGCGTCGTCCATTCTGCCTTTCGTCATGTCGGTATGTAAGAGGTCAGACCGAGATCTGTTCCGAGCCAAAAGATTTGAGAGTAATGCTTCGGATCCGTGGGTTCTACGTGAAATATGAAGCTAAGGGCACCTGTTGAAGAGGCTCTCGATACCTCACCCTTAAATACCGGCTACCGAGTTCATTTCCACCACCTCGGCCTCACATATGGCACCCTTGTCCCACCCCACAAACAATATATCTTCTAGGATTCTAGACTTCCATGTCTTAGTTCCTCGGGAGCAAGTAAGATAGTGTCCCTAATTACTGCTAGGGTTGGAGCCACGCTTCCCGAGCAAGCGGGTCACCAATTTACCTGTGTCAGGTCTTTGAAAGTCATAGGTCTGCGTTGCCAGTTTTCTTCCGTGTCGGGCTTGAAGTCGAAGCTGGGTGTTGATATTGGCGAGCCTACGCGGCATCCGTGAGTGGGTTGCTTTCTTTCGGGGAAAGTCGGCGTTTAGGTGAGAGGGTACGAATGCCGAAATCACCGCACCAGGGGTACAGATGTGATATGTAGTCGGGAGTATATGGCTTGTTCAGCCATGTTTTTACTGTATTATCATCGAAAGTCTAAGGCTCTGGCAGGAGGGTAGTTATATCCCGCCCGTCCTGGGGATATCTGAAGTTGGAAAGCAACGAGCTTGCCGGCACAAATTTGGTCCATATATGTACAAGAAGAGGGACCCTTGCGTCTGCAGCCCCGAGCTCAGTGGTGATGACCGGAGTAATTTCCGCTGTCGACAATCGCCTTCTGGCACTTGGCAAGAATCGATGCTTGCCTCGATACCTCCGCCAATCTTCCTATTACCTGCTTGTTGCTGTTGGCGAAGCCGTAGAGGGCATACGGGATGCCAACTTCTTCGCAAAACTCCTGGACAAGCTTCTGAGTTGTGCGGAGGTTATGTCTAGGGACGCGAGGGAACAGGTGGTGAATGACCTGGAACTGGAGGCCACCATGGAAGAAGTCAAGCCACTCGGGGCAGTCGACATCCATGGTGGTGCGTAGCATCTTCTGGGCAAACGACTCCTGAGGCCCCAGGTCGGCGGTGCTCATGGCAAAGTGAGATAGGACAATCTGCACGTGGAGCGGCGATGAGGTGATGTGGCTGACCATGACGAAAGTGAATCGAGACCATCCGTCCGGGATCATCTTGTAGAGGACCCCGTAGCCAAACCAGTACCAGAAGAAGATCTGGCCGACGATCTCGAGCCACCGATGCCATGCCGCAGGACCCTTCTTGGGACCACGACCAACGAGGAGGTAGTCCCAGGAGAGAACGTAAAGGTTAAAGCGTCCCAGGGCGAGGAAGGGGTAGTAAGTCCAGGCCTGGATCCGGAGAAGAACCTTGGCCACGGCATTGTATTCCATGACCCTTTCATAGTATGTCGACCGGAGGCTACCGAGAAGGCGGTGGGAAACAGCAAACAAGGGCATGTGCTCGATATCGGGATCGTGCTCGGGAGCATTGGTGACTATGTGGTGAACGTTGTGGTTGCGCTTCCACCAACCCATGGACAGACCACCGATGAAGTCGGCAATGATGATGCCAATGACGGTGTCAACGTGGAAATGGTGGGTGATTCCGATGTGGCCGGCATCATGAGCGGCGAAGACGAGCTGGTGCCACATTGCGCCCAGGCAAAAGGCGCCGATGAAGTACTGCTTGAAGTGAATGCCCACCAGCATGCCGATGAAGAGCAGAGTGTATCGAGTGACCTCCACCGCGTACGCCCAGTAGTTGCAGTCGTACAGTCCCTCGTCGTATATGCGCTGGTGAAGCTCGCGGTACTTGACAATAATCTTGGCCTGGGTCTCCTCGTCGGGTGACGGATATTTCTCGAGGTCGAGACTGATGTGTTCGCGGGTCACAGTATCCAGGTACGACATGCCGTCCATCTCCCCATGCACAGATGAAGCCGGCGAGACCGAGCCCGTGCCGGCAGTGGCCTTGTCCTTGCCATCGGGACGATACCGAAGACCTTGTGCATGGTTGTCGTCGAAGATCGGAGAGGGCGGACGAGAGGTGGTGGGGCTAGGTGATATGTCCTTGGAGCTGTCGGCGTCGTGGGAAGCGGCCTCGATCTCGGCGCGGGTGCGATAGACGCCGCCTTGGATGGGCGGCGAGAAATTGGTCCATCTGCCTTCGATGCGGCCAATGCGGTAGCGCAGCATTTGCTGTCTCGCCTCGAAGGAGTGGTAACTAAATTAAACAAGGTCAGTACGACGACGTTCCGTTTATAGCCCGAGTTTAAAGATTGTGGCGCACGCATCAACTTCGTCCGAGGCATCCTTTCCAACCATGTGTAACATGGCCTTGTCACCACCGGGATGGTACTTGAGCCAGGGATCAACCCGGATAACCTGGTCATGGACGATGACAATGTTCCGGCCCTCAGCAATCAACGCCTCGATCTCGTCGCGGGTCATGAGCGGAGGGATCCTCGCGGGGCCCTTGCTGGAGTTGGCGGGCGGCGCAGGGAAGCCGGTGATGCGCTGGGTGGTGGGGTGAGACATGGCGACGGCAGACTGAAGGCAACACAGCAGGCTGGGGGAGGGAGTCTCAGGGACAATTGGCTGCGTGGCGGAGACTCGAATTCGTCTAAGACCATAAAACGAGCGAGAGAGGTGATGCGGGAGCGGACGGGGCCAAGATAAAGGGACGAAGAGGGGGGAGCCGGGTCAATTGCACGGGTCAATTCACCGCATTTTCCTTCCTTCGCGGCCGCCAACTCGAGCTTCTAGCGCCTCACAGTGGTGGTGGGCGCTGGTGGGCGCTGGTGTGGCCCGATCCCTGCGCCGGATCCAGGCACCCAATTACAGGGCCTTTAGGGGCTGGCTGAGCGGCGCCACTGCGGCCACTCGCGAGCTCCATAATGGCTTGCAACGGGGAGTTCCCACTGAAAGTGAAAACAACCCCGCCACGCGAGGGTGGGGCTTACAGCTTAAACCGCCTGGAGTTGGAGGCTCTGTTCGATGACGGGATCCATCCACAAGGTGGGGGACGTTTCCGACGTATCCGACCTTCTGTCGAGCCTAGCAATCAGAGCCCTCCCGTTGGAGGCAGTCCCGTCAATCTGAATTAGGTAGATTAGATATAAAACCCCAAATATTCAAAACATTTCTGCCTACAGAATGGAAGAGGAGCCCCCTACCAGAATCCTTTACCTCTTGCCCCGGGTTTGTTTTTCTTTCTTATCCTAGGTAGTAGGGCCCGAGAACGAGTACGAACCAACGACCCCAGCTTCATGTACGGCAGGTAAGCTGCAATGGCTCATTGGATCAGAGCCTGGAGACCCGGAAGTGCGCATAAGACATACAGAATACCTACCAATCCATTCTTCGTCTGCTGTAAGATAGGTCCAAGTACTTAGGTTCAGTACGTACAACACTGGGTTGAATCAATGCCTCCAGCAGATGCTAAACTGGCACAACTATGTCCTTATCTCTCTACCGACTTGCCACCCTCGGCTCTTGTCGAAACAAATGCATTCACTCCGGACGTCCAACAACGTCCGTCTCTCCGTTAGCCCCCCCACATCTCCTGTGTCTGGGGGCCGACATCCCCACTCCGGTATTTGTTTTTTTCTTGGAGGGAACAAGTCAACAACCGCCCGGCTTCTCCCATGCCCCATCATCTAAGTGGTCTGATCCGGCAGACGGACGCCCGTGGAGGGACCCTTCACCCGGGAACCATATCATCCGGCGCAGGTTACCTGCAATCACCATCGAGGACATCGAATGGTTGTGTTTCCGCTCACCCCTGTTGTGTACAAAGGAGATGGCTCTACGCCGTAAACGCACGTCTCTGGCATGGTCTAATATCAGCTGCCTGCTATACCTAGGTGGTTGTGAAACATCCAAGGCATCGCGGCTGTAGACCCCTCAAAGGGGCTGTCCGGACCACATGCATTCCCAGATTGCCAAGGTCCTGGCTCACCGACTTCTGCCTTCCATTATAGGTAAGACATTGGAGTCCACATTCAAGGCAACTAACATCATCGGAAATGAGGCTCCCAGGCAACTATTTCAGAACTTGCCGAAGTGGATTGGTCCTTCTCCAGATATCTAAAGTCCCCGTACTTTGACAGTGCCCCAATATGACTTGGTCTTTCAGTTTCCATTCATCATGCTACGACAAAGAGAAATATTACTAGTTTACACGACCCTGAGACCGAGTCGGCTTAGGCTCATTTCCGCTTCACGCAGGTCTTGGTTCAGAAACCCTCGCTTGCCCATTTCTAGCAATCATGGGAGATGCCCTTTCGCTCTACAAAGTCCCAGAGTCTTATCCTCCGCCACCAGAGGGACACGAGAAGTCGGGTCGGCGCCAGGTCATCCCTAGAACCAGCATCCAGCGTCCAGCGTCCAGTTATGCAAGCAACTCAGTCCTCTCTCGAGACGCTTAAAAGTGGATCGCCTTGGAATGAGTAGCCATGGCAGCCTCCTTGAAGGCCTCGGCCAGGGTAGGGTGGGCGTGGCATGTTCGGGCAATATCCTCAGTGGAAGCGCCGTACTCCAGAGCCAGCGCACCCTCGGCAATCATCTCACCGGCGTTGGGGCCGATGATGTGGACACCCAGAAGACGGTCAGTCTCGGGGTCGGCAATCATCTTGACCATACCATCGGTATCGAGGTTGGTCTTGGCTCGAGAGTTGGCGCTGAAGGGGAAGGTGCCGACTCGGAAGGGGATCTTCTGCTCCTTGAGGTCCTGCTCGGTCTGGCCGACCCAGGCAACCTCGGGGTAGGTGTACATGACTGAGGGGATGACACCGTAGTTGACGTGGCCGTAGCCCTTCTTGATGTACTCGACAACGGCAACAGCCTCCTCCTCTGCCTTGTGGGCAAGCATAGGTCCGAAAGTGACATCACCGATACATCGGATGTGGGGGATCTTGGTTCGGTACTCGGAGTCGATGATAACACGACCGCGGTCGTCAAGCTCCATGCCGATGTTCTCAATGCCGAGGCCACCGGTGTAGGGTCGTCGGCCAATGGCGACCAGGACAACGTCAGACTCAATCTATCAATAAGTCAGCATTCGATTCGTTCAGAGCGTCTTTTTTTTCTTCGTATTCTTACCGTCTCGGGCTTGCCACCCTTGGCAGCATCAACCTCGAGCTTCACAAGCTCGCCAGACTTGTCGCCGCTGACGACCTTGGTGTTGAGCTTGAAGTCCAGACCCTGCTTCTTCAAGAGCTTCTGGGTGGCCTTGGCAATCTCGAGGTCCATGCCCGGGCCTCCGATCTGGCCGAGGAACTCAACAACGGTGACCTTGGTGCCGAGGCGCGACCAGACGGACGCCATCTCAAGACCAATGATGCCGCCACCAATGACAGTCATGGTCTTGGGGATCGCCTCGAGGGCAATAGCACCAGTGCTGGTGATGACGCGCTTCTCGTCAATCTCGAGGCCGGGGAAGGGGGTGGCCTCGGAACCGGTGGCGATGAGGATGTTCTTGCCGCGAACGCTGGTCTCGCCGCCGTCGTTAAGGGCGACCTTGATCTCGTGCTCGTCAACGAAGGTGCCGGTGCCCTTGATGTACTCGACGCCATTCTTCTTAAGGAGGAACTCGACGCCCTTGGTCAGGCCGTTGACGGCA
The DNA here is from genome assembly GCA_013756995.1 of Neonectria neomacrospora. Lineage (NCBI taxonomy): Eukaryota > Fungi > Ascomycota > Sordariomycetes > Hypocreales > Nectriaceae > Neonectria > Neonectria neomacrospora. The sequence continues at coordinate 16,681 of JABSTB010000274.1, forward strand.
TCCTCCTTGGCCTTCATGAATTGGGTCAGGTTCAGGTTTACTTCGCCAACCTCAATACCGCGCTTCTTGGTGTCGTGGAGAATCTGGTGGTAGAGATGGGAGTTGTTGAGAAGCGATTTTGAGGGAATGCAGCCGACATTGAGGCAGGTACCGCCGAGAGTGCCACGCTTCTCGATGCAAGTAACCTATGCGCGCGCCATCTGTCAGCCCATTCACGCATGCGAAGTCGGTACAGTGCTTAGGGAATGATCGTGTACAAACCTTCATGCCCTCCTGACCGGCCTTGATGGCAGCGACGTAGCCAGCCACGCCACCACCGATGATGACGAGGTCCTTCTCCTCTGCAAGCTCTGGTTAGCACCAGCTAGACGCCTCCAGCTCAACAGATCTCCTCCTGACACATAAACATACCAGAGGCGGAGGCATATCCGCGGCTCCATCGTGACAGGGTCGGGGAAACGACGACGGGAAGGCTAGAGAGCAGCGCGGCGCAGGTCAGTCAACGAGGTAATTTTTTTTCTTGGCCGTAGCAGACGGAGCAAGCTCTGATAGTCGAGAGTGGCGACGGGGCGTGCGAGCAGCAGGAGAGGCAACTCACGAGGATTTTTGGAAGGCCGGGCGAGCGGCTCTAGATATTAAACGGCTGGAGAGCATGATGGGCGGAAGATCGTGTGTGGAGGGACACAATGGAGTAGAGGTGGAGGTGGAGGGAGTGAGGGTCGAGAGGACACGGGGTTGAGGATGAGGTTGAGGGAGAGGCGAGGATTCGACGGCAATGGAAGCGAATTGGTAAAGCTCGTTGTTTGGCCGCGCACACGGACACACACGGACACGGGGACAGCGGGACAGCGCCTCTCCTCAGGGAGCTTCGGCAACGGTAGCCCGCCCATCAGGTAATTTTCTTCAGAGCAGCCGAGCCGCCGGGCGACGACGGGGCAGGTACGTACCGCTAGCTCCAGCGCCCGTGGTGCTCTCATTGGCACTCACGGCGCTGTTGTGGGCTCCCGTCGTCCCCTGGACATGTATCTCCGGCAGCCCAACGGCAGTGCGTCTTTTGCCTTCTCCTGACCGTTCAAGTCGGCTAATTATCTAATGCCTTGGAAATCGGGCCAAAGTCGTCCCAACGAACTCATCGCTTCCAGTTCCGAGAAGGCCACCCCAACAACGAAGGAAGGAACAACCGAGCCTTTTCCTCCATAGCCGGCGCGCGTTGCCATCTTTATTCTCGCACTATACACGATTTCTCACACAGAAAACTCCTCCTAGTCCGTACTGTCCTCCAACTGGCGTCTCGTCCGGTCCTTCCCTTTTCTGCCCTTACACACAAACCTCCGACCTTCAACCTCCGACCTCCGTCCGACCATCCAAGGCCGACCACCCGGCCTAAGCCCGCCACTACCCGACCCGCTAAGCAAACACAAATCGACGTCACCGTTCGTCGGTGATGCATTACGCCGACATCTCGCTGGACTATCAAAAACCCCGATGCGCTACCACTGACACTGCGGCTACTCCATCCGGTTCATTACTCCGAAAGTCGGTTTGGATCCCGAAGATTTTCTATCTTCCCCGCATGTATTATTCGTAGTCTGGCTGGCGTGCTTCCCCATCGTCTAAGTCCTTTTAGTGTTTTGTTGTCTACGAACATTTCTCCAACATCCATCATCTAGCATCTGTCTATGCCAACACTGGCATATATTAAACTACACTTCGCTTCATCCCACCTAGTCCTCGGCCGCCACAGCTTGGACTGCCGCCTGCGCCTTTCCTCGAACTCGCTCCAGCTTTTTCAACTCTTTGGTCCCGATCAGCTTGGTCTTCCGGATCCTCTTCCGTAGCATCCAGTGTATGCCCGCTGCAAGACCAGGCAGCTCCCTCGCAGGTCCAAACATCTTCTCCACCTTGACGTCCTCGCTTGCTCCCTTGCTTCGACACTCATGGAGCAGCGCAATGATCAAGCGCTGCACAAACATCGACGTCCATGTGTTCGCCTCTGGCAGCTCCAGGGGCTTCAGGATGGCAATGGTTAGAGCCCCGTCGGCGATCAGTGACGCGTAGAAGCTTGCAACATTGCCAACCCGCCTCTCGTCCTTCATGCGCTCTCCATCGGCCGTCTCCTCATCCTCGGGCCCCTCCCCGAAGAGCGACTCTCCCAAGCCTCTGAATATCCTCCACAGTCGATCCTGCAGCGCAAACCTCACTCGGCTGTTGGCACAGGCTTGACTCCCGACCAGCGCATAGTATGGATTGTACTGAACCTCGCTTCCCACACACTGTATCAGGACTCTTGCGATTTCTAGCTGATCGTCCTTCTTGAGCCGAAGGTTGATAAACTGTCGGTAACCATGCTCGAAGTCTGTCGCAGACATGAGGGCTGAAAAGATAGCAACCTGTGCCGTCCCAGTGAGGCCCTGTGCCCGTGCCTTCTTGGGGTAGTCCGGCAGCACAATGTCCATGTCCTCATTATCGGTCGAGTCGTCATCGTTCGTCTTCCCAGCGTTTTGCTTTCCATTTGCTTTTTCCGGTTTAACGGGAACACTGGCACCAACCAGCCACCACTTCCCCCTTGTATCAGCGCCTTCGATATCCGCCAGCCCCACACCCATAGGTGCAAGTCCGTCCAGCCTTCGCGATTGGGTCTTGAGCTCGCCCAGTCGCTTCTTCATGCGCTGCACGTGCTCCGACACCACTGCCGAGTCCAGTCCTCGTGCCTTGGGCTTGCTGTTCTTCAGGTCGGTAATCATTTCGACCATGAACTTGGTGCGAACTGAGACATTGGAGAGTCCGATCTTCGATACCGACTGATTGAGGACCCCAGAAACGTGCTTGAGTGTATGCGGGTCATCTCGTCTTAGCAGGCGGCCCGCCATGCGACAGATGCGGAGAAGCAACTCAACGTTGATCTCGGTGAGGTCATTCAGCAATCTCTCCATATAGTCAAAGACAATTTTGCAGGTAGCAACCTCAAACACATAGAGCTGGGAGATGAAGGTCAAGAGGTTGGAGGCTTCCTTCTGAATTGCAGAGTGGTCGCCAATGTCCTTCGCCTGCTCGTACTGCTCACCAAAATCCGTGACGACTCTTCGAAGCAGATGGGAACCGAAGCTAGATCCAATGATGCGATAAATGGCGGCTGCAAATCCACCGGTCAGGACAAAGAACTGGTCAGGCAAGCTCTCGGGTTTGCAGATCTGCGCCATGATTGAGTCGGTAATGATATCGGTGACATCGCCACGAGCGTTCTTCTGATAGAGTTCTTCTACCGACTGGACGATTGACAGGATATTGCCATCCGTGAGACGGTTGATCAAGCCTTGTACTTGTTTCCGTAAACGGCTCTTGTGTTCTTCCTCAGTCCCTACAGCTTTGCGTAGTGACGGCGGGACGTACTTGACAACTGTCACTCCTGTAGTAGGCGCGACGTAAGGGTTTTCTCTTTGGCGTGGCTGAGCTGGGGCTTTGTTCGAGGTGTCCGAGTCGAATCCTTCGAACGACTCCTCGTCAAAACCGTCCATGTCCGAGTCGTCATCTTCGTCCAGCATGTCCAGATCGTCGTCCTCATCGCTTTCGCCTTGAGACTTGGCCCCCCTCGATGTTTGCGCGGTTTTCCTCCTTTTAGCAGCGAGCCAGTCATCGTACTCGTGCTTCCTCTTACTGGTCTCGGTCTCTTCATCGCTCTGGTCAGACTCGCCGCCTAGATCGCCCATGAGTTCTTCAAGTCCGTCTTCCTTGAAAGATTGAGGCAAGGACTTCCTCCCCTTCTTTATACCCAGCTTTCTCTCGAACTGTTCGATTTCTGCGTCGTCTTGGGCGAGTCTCTCCTGGGTGGCTCTGGGCAGGTCTTTTTTCATAGCTGATGCCCGTGATTCACTGCCAGAATCTTCGTCGTCTTCGGCATGGTCGTCATCGTCGCCATCATCACCCTCGTCGGATTCCTTCTCGTCCTCACTCTCGCCTAGGGAGATATCGGTGCCGTCCAATTCTTCATCCCCCCCCTCTTGGTCGTCCTCATCCATCTCATCATCCTCATCTTCATCCTCATCATCGTCATCATCATCCTCATGACTTGATTTCGAGGCTTTGTGCTGAGGTTGAACGGGTTTCGGTTTAGACACCTGGGCACTATTCTGCCTTGTCTGGCTGTGCGCCTGAGGAATCTTTCGCTCAGGCTGGGTTGGCCTCGTATAGATGTGAGTCCTCTTCTGGACTCGCTGGGCCTTTCGCTGCTCCTTTCGCGATGACTGGTGACCCAGGCGTCCGCCTTGTCTGGGGTTCCTAGGCTGGCTTGGCTCCGGCGCATCCAGTCCCATGCGCTTGTAGAGCTTCTGCTGAAGCTCTGGCACAGACGCCATGGTGAAGGGTCACGCTGGGTGCGGGGGATTTCAAACTGAAAGAAATACGCTGCTAGTACCCATGTATGAGCTCAGCCATGCTGGTTGTGGAGGGGGCTCACACGATTAGAAGAAATGGTTGATCTGGATATGAAAATCGCATCCAAAAGAAGTTTGACGGACGTCCTTCAGTGGACTTTGAAGAAAAAAAAAAGTTCACTTGTCCCGGTACGTCACTTTAGTGCCAAGCCCCCCCAAAAATGGCCCCGCCACAGGACAGACTCGCGCCACACTTGCGGAGGTGGCAGAAGCAGGCACTCATCATGAATGGCGGGGCACAGACTGTCAGGCCGGAAACTCGACGTCGCCCTCAATTTCAAGTGGCTCGTCGACTCCCATCCCACATCCGTCAACCACAGTTCGTCTTAACACCATGGCGGCGAAACACATGAGCCATGACGAGGTCAGTTTTGTTCCCCTTCACGCTTGACCAAGCCTCAAACAGCAACCACCCGAGACCGCTCATCACCACTCAACACTAGCTGCACATCCCCCGCTGACACACCACGACTACAGTTCTTCGCCAAGCTGGGTGAGCTCTTCGACCATCGCAAGGGCAGTGACCATGGCGCTATCTACCTGAGCCAGAAACGCCGTAAGACCCCCCTCCCCTTGCAACAGGAGCCCAGCTGTGCTGCGTCTGTTCTTGAAAACCATCCACCAGTGCTGAGATCCTCGCAGTCACGTACGGCCAGGACGTCCCAAGTCCCACAGATGAGAACCCTGTTCCAGATCTTCACCCCAGCAAGCCGCTGCCCATCATCGTCCGTGCAACCGACGGTCAGTCCAAGAAAGAACGATCTAAAAAGGTCAAGCTGTCAACGGTGGTGGAGCCTGGTGACCTCGAGGGCTTCTACACGCGGTATGCAGACGTGTGCAAGGGAGGAATGGTGGCATTGAAGCCCAGGGATCGAAGCAAGAAGCGAAAGTCCAAGAAGAAGAAGACGACATCTTAATCAATGATTCATTTCCCCCGCACGAAATGTGTCACCAAGGTCAAGCCAGGAAAGGGGATTGCATGATACAGCGTCCATTACATTATGTCCCTCCACGCGACATCCGACTCAATCAATCAGGCACTAAAGCCAGTGTTTTATTACATGGGGTTCTTCACCAATCATTCTAGCCCCTTTCAATCCAAACTCGTGGTTGTATTCCATGCTTCAAATGGTGATGGTCAGGTCAATCACAGACCCCTTCTTGCTTCCACTGTCAAGCTGTCCTCGCACGGCGCCGGGAACGGCCAGGCTCGAGTGGGTGTCGGCGAAGAAGCCGGAAGGGTTTTTCTCAATCTGCTTGACCGTGAAGCCTGCGCCAGTGTCCTTGCCGTTCACAATGACACCCGTCTCGAAGGGGCCCTTGAGGCAACCCACTGAGTTGCGGCGATTCTCGTCGCCCACAGGGTTGGGAAACGCAATTCTACTCTCAGTCAGTTATTGAATTTTCATGACAAGGTTCTCGGTGTACTTACCTCGGTGGGCCAGACTTGCCCTTAGCAGCCTCGTGGATGTGCGTGGCCGTCTTCGCAGGAGACTGGAACTCCCCACGGAATCCGAAGAGGGTGATATTATAGCAGATGACATCCTCGCGGGAGTTGAGGCCAAACTTGAAGATGCCATTGGCGCCCTCCAGGCCGCCCGTAAACTTGTTCTCGGCATTGACGACGTTGTCAGGAGTGGCAATGATGTTGAAGGTCGAGGTGTACTCAAAGGGGGAAGACGAGGGCTGCTGGATAAAGAGTCTCTTGCTGTTGCTGTGGTCCTCCACGGGCACGGGCGAGGCATGTGCCAGAACGCTCAGGGCAACGGTAGCGAGTGAGAACTTCATGGTGGATGGAGGAGGGTGTGGGTGAGTAGTTGAGTGAGGGTGCGGTGATGAAGTTGAGTGAGAGTGTGGTGATGAAGTTGACTGGAGAGTGACTGTGATTGCTGTGATGGTTTCGATATTGAATACTGCAGCCAGACCTCTCGTCTTTATATGCAACGCGAAGCTCCTGGACAGCTCCCGGGCAGCTCCCGGACAGCATCATCCACAACATAACCTCAAGCCATCCCGACTCCGAGGCCTCATGCCAAGTTCTCACCAGAGCCTCCATCAAACTAAAAGCAAAAACCTCGTATCGTGAGCCCACTCTGTTCAGTGGACGCGTCCCAACATGCCCGACCTTGGGCCTCCCTGCCCAGGCCAGTGTCTCCTAGCCCCATCGCCGAGCAGCTAAGAAAGGACCGCGAAAGTCTGAACGTTCAAACAGCAGCGTTCGCGGGGTGGTGATGGCATCATCGAGCGCCTCCCTAGCTAGGAGAAGCTCTTGGTAACACTCCGATCGCAGGCCATAGCCACCACCAGAGCGCGCTGCCAAGGCCTTGGCCCAGATCAGATCTCGGAACCATGGTCTTGGTCTCTGAGACAGCACAAAGACACCGTGATGAGTTGTTTCTTCTTCCAACCCAGTAGATGTTTGCCGTCGACCTAGCCAGGCTAAGCTCTGCCGCTTTCGTATGCCGAGCCTGCGCCCTTGCACGCAAATCTCCCCATTCGCAGGCCGACGCTGTTTGTGCTGGTGGAGACGTAGGTCGCGGATGTGCGAGATGCCGGAGTGGGCGGGCAGCCGCCGAGACAAGCTTATTTCGAAGCTTAATATCCCACGAGATTTATGTCACCGCCAACGACGGCTGTGATTCGATCTCGAGTCGTTGTGGAACGGGTGAGTGCAGGTCGCGGTGGAATGAGCACAGCTTTCCCAGGGAGTCTTGTCTTGGCAGACGTCAATCGCAGATCACGGCTGGTCCAACTTCCGGCTTGGTAAACCCCACAAGGCTACCGCCAGCAATGCCATCTGGGCAGCTTGAGAGACTGCTGCGCAAAATTACCAAGACGATAGTTCCATATCACCCCTCACCCATTACCCATCACCCATCACGGACCGCTGCAACAGGGCTTCATGACGGTTTGCAATCGTCATCAGGAAACAACAAGCACCCCGAAGCCAGGATACTCCATCCGCCGCGGCCTCCTCGGACTCCGGACGTAGACTATTCGTACATGCACGCAACTCGACTCGTGCATCTGTAGCTCAGGTAAGACTGTAACTCGCACATGACAAACGAACTGGGCACGCGAAGCCAGAACTTGGCCGGTATTCCCATTCGGTCGTTCCCTTTCGACGGCGCAAAAACGTTAGAAACCCGCTGTTGTTCTCCAACACACCATCACCAAACGGCCAGGCTTTAGCCCCGGGTTCTTCCACCCCATCCGTCATCGTCATGTTCAAGATCTTCGAGATCGTCACCGTCTTCACCATCTTCATCACCGTTTCTCGCATGGTGCCTCGAAACCAAACATCGTCTGGCCTGGCCACCCAACGCCGGCAATCTTAAACCCATGGCACGCATATGCGTACTTGCACCTGCACTTGGCTCATGCTTCCGGTTCGACAGACTGCCATGCCCCCAAGGATGCTACGCAAATCCACACACGTCCTACGCCCGTCTCCTCACCCAGACCACCAGCCGTATATCATAAGAAGCCATCAGATGATTACTCGAGATACATTCTAGTTAGAGCAATCTGTCGCCTCCCATCTGGCCTCTAGGCCAAACCGTCGTCCTTCCGTCTGTCCGTCCACTCGCTGAAAGAACCACTTTTCTTGTTTTGCTGCTCGTCGTAACCAACGCGTCCGAGGGAACCGAAAACGAAGAACGTTGCTATTCGGCAAGTCCATGACCCATTCCCCCTCGCCAGCTGTCCTCGAAGTATTACAAGGCGTCGGTTCTTCTTCAAAGTAGAGCTCGACCGCGATTCCGGAAAGACCCCGGCAGTCAGTGCCTCCAAATTTTGTTGCGCGCATAAGAAATTTGACCAAAGAATGAGTTGCAGAGAGAAAAGAAACAGGCTGAGACGAAGTCGCCGCTACCCGGAAAATGAAAGTCCGTCATTAGGGAGGGGCTCTTCGTCACTGTGCGTGGCCTCGCCCCTGTCGACATGAACATCGGCCCAGGTTTACATGATCTGGTCCTGTGTTAGGCCGCCGTGAGGATCGGTGTCCATCACATCTCCTCCCGTCTGGTTCAGGTACTTGACGAAGCTCAGGTTGAGAGGACGCCCGCCGTATTGGTAGCCCTGGAATTTGGCAATAGCCGTTTCAGCGGTCTCAGCTGAGTCGAAACGAACCACACCAGTGCCTCGGGAACGGCCGCTAGGCTCGTATTGAATCTCGGCCTGTTCCACCTTACCGATAGTGGTGAAGAGCTCGACCAAGTCGTCATTGCTTGTGGACCAAGGAAGCTATTCATGGTTAGACATCAAGCTGATACCAAGCATGCGGAGTATCTTACGTTGCGAACAAAAATAACCTCGCCTCTCTCGGTTCCAGAGGTGGCAAAGTCAGTGAAGGCGTTGGGGGGCACAGAACCAGTGGGAGGAGCCTCGAAGCCGCCAGGACCACCGGCACCGCCGGCGCCGCCAGGGGGACCTCCGACGAAGCCACCGCGTCCGAAGCCGCCGCCGAAGCCACCACGGCCGCCGCCAAAGCCTCCACGGCCGAAGCCACCACCACCACCACCGAATCCACCTCGCATGCCGCCACCGTATCCACCGCGACCACCGAAGCCCATTCCAGGGCCGCTGCCGGCATATCGGTCCTCGCGAACCTCGAGGACTCGACCCTGCCAGTCGTAGCCGTTGAACTGTTGAATGGCATTGCGAGCATCGTCAGGGCTCTCGAACACAACGATTCCAGACCCCTTAGGTCGGCCGTCAGGGCCAACATGGACATCAGCGCGAACGACACCGCCGTTTCGAGCTACACAAAGTATTAGGAGGGCTGGGTCCCGAACACAGCCGCCTTGTAAGCGGAGGCCGACAACGTACCTGCTTGTCGGAAAAGATCCTTCAGATCCTGCCAGCCAACGTTGAAGGGGAGCTTATCACGAGTCAACAACCAGAGATTAGTGAAACCACGAGAGGGAGTAACAAACGTTGGCAATGTAGATCTGACGACCGCCACCGCCCGGGGGACCACCGCCGTATCCGGGATTGAAACCGCCGGCGCCGGGCATTCCGCCGGCAAAGCCTCCACCGCGGTTACCGCCGGTAGCGCCAATGAATCGGGGTTCCGCCTCGCGATCCTAAGCGTCCAGTTTAGCATGGCGTCCACTTCCCCATGACACTAGTGGACTACTAACCTCTCGAACGTAGACAAGACGACCCATGAGGTTCTGGTTGCTGAGCTGGGCAACAGCCTGTTGGGCTTGCTCCCGCGTAGCATATTCCACAATACTTGAGTAATGTTAGCTGTATCCAGGAGCAAGTAAATCGGAATAGAGGAGCAACTTACCCGCATCCCTACAATCACCCAAGGACAACGTCCCAACCCGTCAACCCAACCATCCAGAAGGCTAAGAGGGAAAAAACCACAAAAGAAAGCCAACCAAAGACTACGCGATGAAGCCCACCTTCGACATTCCGTTTGGAAGCAATAAAACGTCGGCAAAAATCACTTCTCCAGCTAGATGACCTTCTCGTCAGCCCCACGTCACTCCTCCAAAGTCCGCGGCATCGAAAGCCTCACCCTGTCTCATGAAGTCCTTGAGATGGTGCCACTTGACATCGTACGAAAGGTTGCCGACGTAGACCCGGCGGTCCTGTTGAGATGTCTCGCGGATTGTGGACATCATTTGTTCTCGCGCCGCAGCCCGTTCCTCGTATGATCGATGAGGAACCTGTCCAGCGAATCCTGCACTTGGTCCTCCACCGGGGGCGCCTGTGCTAGTCATGGGCGAGCGATCACGGCCTCGGCGGTAATCGTCGCGGCTGGCTGATCGGCTGCGGGGAGAATAGGAGCGGCGTCGACTTGACCGGCCGGGGCTTCTGGATCGTCGTCGAGGTGATCGGGACCTTTCGCGCTGGTAACCGTTAGCGACGGGGTGGAGAAGAGGTAATTCCATGCCCCGGGGTCCAAGTATGAGGTGGGAAGCTCCAGGTGAGATAAAGCAAGAGGGTAGAATGAGGGAGGGATAGCTATGAGGCAGAGGGTGGGGGCAAGTGCCGCGCACTCGAACACAGTGATTCACCATCGGACCGCAGCAGTGAATAGCCGCTCGTTATTAAGCGTCAGGCACTTAACAGCGCGCAGCAGTAAGCCAGGAGCAAACAGGCTTGTCGCAACGGCCGGTTTCGGATGAGCGGAAAGCACCCAGTGTTTCCCCAGTCCTCGATGCCAGCAACCTGACTTCCCGTGCGAAGCGGGGGAAGAGGCTCGGACGCAGCCAGAAACAGCCGCAAGTGCAATCGCGCGGGGGAGGTGGCACGCACATGCCCATGCGCTGGATCAAGAGAGGGATTGCGTGAAGGCAGGTAAAGAGGAAACGAAGTCGGAAGGAGAATGGAGCTACTCACGGGTCGGTAGGTATCGCCTGAATCAGCTAGAGAGAGATGAGCGTTAGAATTGAAAACTAGGAGAAAATATCCGTGACAGACGCAACGGCAAGAGAGGCGAAGGAAGAGGAAGAGTGGTTGAAATAACAGGGAGTGAGGGTAGCTTAGGTAGACGTGGTGGAGGGGTGGCAGAGGCAGAGGGGAACGCCGAGTGGACCTGGCGGGAAACATGCAGGTAAGGGGGTTTGATAATGCAGTGTATGGGGAAATGTGACGCGAGAGAGGCGGCCGGAAGAGGTTGTTCGGGTGTGGAATGGGGGCTCCGAGGTGCATCGAGCAAGAGGTGGTATCACATTGATTGATGAGGACACTCCAGGAGTGGGAGCGAGGGCGCAACGCAAAGGCAGGCTCGGGCTCGGTCAAGCTCAGGCTTCGGGCTCGGGGTCAGAAGACTCGGGCTGAAGCTCCTCGGGGCTCACGGTCTGGCTCAGGGTGAAGCTCAGGCTGGGCCGTCTGGAGCGGCTCGGGGGGAGAGGGCAGATGGCGGGAGGAAGGTATACGGGCAGGCTTCGCGGCGACACGGTCCTGGACAGACGCGCGTTTGGACCGGCGAGAAACCAGTCGCGAAGGGAATCGGCGAGCGCAAGGGAAGACCAGGGGAGGAGGGAACGGGATACAACGACGGAGAGAGCAACCGGAGACGATGACTTACCCATGGCAGCTATGCTCTTCTACAGAAGAGAGCTTTTTGGGGGGTGGGAGGGTGTCCTTGTCGCGTGGTGAGGAACGAGCGGCTGGTCTGGATAGGCGGAGGGCAGCGTGTCCAGTGTCCACGTCGCAAAGAACGGCGGGATAACTATGGGGAGAGCAGGCAAAAACAAGCCACTGGTCCGGAGTCAGCCAGAGGATGTCGAATGTCGCATAAATGCAAGCGGGCTGCAGCACGGGCGATTCGGGTCGGGTTGCTTGGGCTTGGTCTTGGGCGTGGGCTTGGGCTTGGGGGGAAGGGGGAGGAACAACTGGGGCAGCGCAAAAGAGAGCAGATGATGGCGTCTCTTCTCGCTCTGCCTTGTCCGTCGCAAAAAGAAAAGACGCGTTGATGAGGCGGAGGGACCAGGCGACGAATGGGAGCGCCGTAAACGGGGGGAGGGACAACTAGGGGGACGGCGATGCAGGCTACCCTACCGTCCGTACCTACTTTGCCTACCTACAGTGATGGTACAGTATCCGTGCGAAGTACGAAGTACGCTACCGCGATTGCAACGAATCCACGACAACGCCGGCAGAGGGCGATGAGGGCGAGGATGGCGCTCGTTCTCAGGGGCTTGCTTGTCAAGCCGGAGCAGGGTTTCCCTAACGGCCGCGGCGATTCTGCGTTGGTGCGGGCGGCGACTGGATGGGTTTGGCCAGTTAGCTGAGGTACCAGCAAGGTACGTAGTACAGCCAGTCACGGAAGACTGCGCCAAGCACGGCTCGCCGAGTTTCTCTTTCTGGCCCTCGTCCATCTCCAGACAGACAGCCGCTATTAGAAGCTAACGACCGCAGGTCTCGCGGACGGCGGCGACATGAAGGGAGAGGCAATAAGCGGGCGACAGTGCCGGCGCAGGCTGGCTTGCTGGGCTGGCTTGCGACACTCGCGACCAAACCAATCCACAGCGAGACATCTCCGGAGGGATGGCGAGAAATGGGGCACATCGCACAGGGCTGTATCAAGCAGATACGGAAGTACCTACCTCGGGGGCGCGACTTTGATGTAGCTAAGTACTTTAGACACGGTTCCGTATGCACTCCGCTGGTTGAGTCTATCGTCGTCCAGGATATCGATCACTGGTTGGGCAAGCTCGGCGAGCGTGGGTGATGGATTCGTCGGCTTGGTGGTGGTGGTGGTGGTGGTGGTGGTGGTGCGGGTGCGGCCTCGAGCTTACCTTAGTGGCGTCGAGTTATCCTTGTCTCAACGAGGCAGGTACCTATAATGAAGGCAGGCAATTGAGGCGAGAGACAATACCGGAACCTGCAAGCTGTTGGCACCACGATGCCAGTCAGTCACAATCACAGTCGCATCCATGCTCGATCGCGGTGATTGGGGTAATCGGACAGGGAATCCGCCCCCGGTGGATAAGGCATACAGGTACGAAGGACGGGCTTGTGGGGGGCCGGGTGAGGATAGGACGAGACGGAGCTTACTAGCGTTTCGGTATGTACGAATACAGAACGGTACGGAGACGTCAGACTAAACCTCACGGGCTCGCACGCAAAGGTAACGATCAAGTCACTCAATCGACGGGTGATGGACGATAGACGGCTGCCGGATGGTGGTAGACAGCTTGCAATCTTAGGCGAGAGAGAGGCTGCCGTCTCGAGAGAAGCAACTAGGTGCTGCTGCTGTATGCAGGACGGACCTTGTCTGCGTGCTAGCACCTAAGACTCCGTGAGTTATTCTGCGTGAAACAAGGCACGAAGATGCGGTGCTCAACAAGAAAGGTAGAGGATTTCGGTGTTGTCTTTGATGTGGTGATGTTGAACATGCAAACGAATTTTTACGTTGGGGCGTCCATCAAGGCAACACGAGGCAAACCAAGGCAAACCAAGGCAACCAAGGCAAGATCAGCTACGGACACTGTGAAAGCCTTGCGAGCCTGGAGCTCCCTCTCCGCCAGGGTGATACCGTGTTGTAGTAGACACCCGCACAGTGAGGTCCTTATTCCCTAGGCCGCACTCACCAAGTTTACACTCTCGGACTCGAACACCTCAACGATCACACAATGCTTTGTGTTCGTACATCACGCTCACAGCTGCACCCGTCTTGGCACTAAGATTGGCCGTGGTCCCTAGCCTGACTGGCATCTGATTCCCATGCAAGCTGTACCCAACACATTGGTCTGGCGATGTACAGGCATGTTGACGCTTGTCATTGCCATCCGTTGGTTCCTATCCACTGGCGTGCTCAGAGAGATGGATGGGGATCGCATTTACCAGAAGGATCCGCAGGTCCACGGGAGGCCCAGAGCCCCTGGTTCCGTCAAATAACGGACCCATCAACCGTCCATGGTGTTCTCTGGCTCTGTGCGGATGCCAAATCCTCAACCGTACTGGACGGGCGCCTATGTGACAAATGGCTGATTGCCGAGTGGTCTCATTCTCGACGTCCGTAAGGACCAACTGGCACTTGGTATTTGGCATCTACTATGTAGGCACATATTCCGCCTGCGTCGGCCAGCAATGCCGTGCCTCACGCAATCTCGCCAGAGAATAAGGTGCCAGGAGCTTGGAGGTCAGGTAGTTGGTTACCGTGTGGGGCGCTGCTGGATGGATCATGGACCAAGGCTTGGTCAACGCCATCAAGCCGCACCAGCCAAGCTCGCTGGCGGACCACACAGACTGCAGGCCGCTCGAAGCGGCCTGACAGTGCCGACAACCCCTTGTCCACATTGCCTCGGGGTTCACCCACCAAGTTTCCCATCGACGGAGGCTAGCGCAGTTGGCAGACGAGACAGATGAGAGAGCTGACCGCGGGCACCGACAAAGGCACTCGCCAACCAGAACTTGACACCTGCGGTACCGTCAGGGATCTCTGAGACACACGACCAACTCATTAGCAACGGTGACCCAAGCAGGAGATGCGAAGAAGCCCGTCATGCAAGGTTGAAGACCTTACCTGGATCGCCAACTTCCCCACTAGATCTGTAATTGAATCCACATCCCGCACTTCCACAACTCGAGCTCCCATCATATCATAATCGCAACCTCTCTGCGGTTACGTCCCTCGACTTGGGAGCGGAGATATGGCATCCAATCTGGCTCGGCTTCTGCCAATCCTCACCACGGGCGCCTTTCCGATTCCTGTTCGGAGCTCGCGGCCCTCGGTGCGGCGGGCATGATGGGGAGGGCATCACCACGTGCTCATTATTTTCCGACTTTGCCGCCTTTGAGGGGTATCATCCGGACCTGACCCCTGTCTATGGCACGCTTCTTCGGAATCACAGGCATTAACCCATAAACCGGCGTCCGCTGCAGGGCAGGGAACACTCAACACATGAGGCCGCCAAGGACCAAAGAGTGGCCGTACCGGAGAGCCCACATGTCCTGTCCGAAACTGCGTGTCCTGCAGGCCTTAGCTGTCATTTGCAGCTCAGACCTGGCGACAGCGAGATGTGATTGGCGTCATTAGCTCTGCAACATGGCATCTAACAGATTAGGGATACACTACTACGGATACAACGCCATAGAGTTCGCGCCGTTACACAACACCCCAACAGCGGTTCAGCGGAAATTGTCGTCCAATCGCCCTTGCTCCCAGACCCCCTCTTTAACAATGACACTTTACACGTGTTTGGAATGCCACGCTGTGCTTCCAAACGATGCGTATCAATCGTGGTGAACCATCAAGAGGAGTTGCCGGAAGACGAGGCCACTTGAGAGGCGGGAGGTCCATTCGTCGAGGAAGCCGTGCAGGGGGGTCCAAGCCACCGCGTCCAGGTTAACCCAGACATACATACAATGGTCAGCAGCGACGACGGCCTTGTCCCCCTGATAACCGATGTGATTGGTTGGCTCGTGAGAAAGAGGTACAGTGTCAGTACATACGTACGTACACACACGCCGAGCGAGGTGAGTCCTTCGCGGCCGTTCCCGTGTTCTTACCCCGTCGGTTGATATAGTTGAGGGCGGCCGGATACTAGGTATCCGCAGTGCCCACCCCCCTTTGGTAAGGTACTTCTCGAGACTTGGATTGGCCGGATTGGCTTGAGTAGTAGCCAGCGGTGGGCGGACAAAGTACCATCGAAGTACTTTGTACATTCAATGTGGCTAGCTGACATGAGCGGCCTTGCAGGGCTACAGACAACAAGATGTCGACCTCTAGACGTGGTTGGGGAAAGTAACGATGATACAAACGGAAGCCGGTGCGAGTGGACTAACAAACGCGGTAGATCTGATCATCAAGGTTGCCAGCGGATCCCACACTACCACACCATGCAGTTTGCGACCAGGCGGAAGCTCCTGGCAGCAATCCATGTGGATCACTACTTAGAGCCCATCAACCCATGCCAGGGCCATACGAGGAAGGAAACATACGCCGGTGGGTAGCTTTGTCTAGTCTCAGGCCTTGTGCCTTGTGCCTTGGGTGTGGACGAATATCGTCACCCCAGACCCCAGTGAGTGGACGGTTAGATCGATGCATGCCATTGCTATGCCATGCTTAAGTGACGCCCGCCTACAAGAATATGGGGTGGGACTCTTGCGGCCGACGACGGCAAGTCGCGACGGCTACACCACAATACACGACCTAAGTATGGTCCCCGCCAACACGATTACGTTTCAGGAGACGGCACAAGTCGAGGGATGACGTTGACTGCTTGGCAAGAGTGTCTTACGTGAGAGTCGTTGGTTGGTTCGACCACTGCCAATGGCACTTTGACCAAAGGCTGCAAAGAAAAAGCCACGCGCCATTTCCGAGGTAACATTCAGAAGAGACGGGCAAAGGAAAAGGAAAAGAAAGAAAAAGGAACAGCCACAGCCCGCATACTCGCAAGACACGACATGCGTCACAGTGACTATACAGTACGCACGGATTGTCCGGATACCTGACTCCATGGTTTCGGAGGGTCGCAGGAAGCTCCCGGGTAGGATGGTTGGATAGGACGGATGTGGTCCGAGCTCCCCGGCATCGCCCCACGTCGAACCGTCGGAAGCGCGCCCGCCCGCCATTGGCAAATTCGCATCTCAAACTCCAAGACTCGGACGATCCAGGGCTCCGTCATCTCCAAAGGCCAATTACTCTCTCGTTAACTTCCGCTCCCGCTCCTGACCTCTACTCCTGCCGCCGCCGCCGCATTCCAGTCAGCCATGTCGGCGTCCGCCCGGCTCCTCCCTCGGCCGTTCGCCCTGCGTGCCCCTCGACTCGCCGCCCAGCGCCTTGCCCTCCGACCCTTCCACTCATACGACCACCCGCCGCCTCCCGGGCCCTTCGGCGCCGCTGAGAAGGCCATCCTCGCCTCCGCCTACAAACATGTCCCCGAGCACGGCTTCTCCCAAAAAGCTCTAGGCCTCGGCGCCCGCGACGCCGGATACCTCGACATCAGCGCCAGCGTCCTCCCCGAAGGTGCCTTCAGCCTCATCAAGTACCACCTGATCTCCCAGCGAGAGGCCCTGGCCGCCCGCAATGAGGAGCTCTTCAAGGGCCAGGAGTTGCCCGGAGTTGCTGCCCGTGTCGAGGCGTTGACCTGGGAGCGACTGATGGGCAACAAGGAGGTCCTGGATCGGTGGCAGGAGGTAGGCGAACAACACACAATTATGTGAGCGAGGCCGGATTTCTAACAATACTCCGCTAGGCATTGGCCGTGATGGCTCAACCGAGCTATGTGCCCGCCTCCCTCAAGGAGCTGGCAGCCCTGGCCGACGAGATCTGGTTCCTCGCCGGGGACAAGGCCGTCGATCCCTCGTGGTACTCCAAGCGCGCCAGCCTATCCATGATATACAGCACCAGCGAGCTGTTCATGACCAACGACCGGTCTCCCGACTTCGCCGAGACGCGACAGTTCCTCCAGCGAAGACTCGGCGAGGTCAAGTCACTTGGCGGTCTCGTTGGGTCTCTCGGCCAATGGGCTGGTTTCACCTTCAGCGCCGGCGTCAACGTCCTGAGAAGCAAAGGGGTCCGGGTTTGAATCCCGCCCTCAACCTGTTCCTGATACTGCCTGTACGATATTGTATGAGACACGTGTAACTACCGCCGACATAGAATGCCCTTGCAAGCGCCGACATAATACCAAGTCCTTCCATACACTCCCCGTCCCAATTGCCGTTGTTTTTCGAAACTCCTATAGCCCTTGCCCCTGTGTTGACACCCCAAGCGCCGCGCCAATGTTGCAATAGCAAACAACTCCTAGCATCCACGTCTTGTCTATTTCTACACACAACCTCTTACACAAGCGTTTGTTGGCGGGGATCCACCAGCCTGTCAAGGCGTGTTAGCATGTTGATACTTAGTGTTGCTGCCAAGGCGATTCAACGTACCTAATAACCTTGACGTCCTTATCCATCCGAGCCCGGCCCTCTATGGCATTGGGCGTAATGAGAATGTACTGCCGTGACACGGAGCGACGCGCGGCATCCACCTACAACGAATCCCAGTTAGTTTCAACCAACCCTCCTAAACATCTCACGTCAGATGGGGTGCTACTTACCAGCATGTTCGTGCTGATGGCTCGGTTCACATTGTCCATGAAGACATCGAACTCATCGAGACATCGGATGGGTGAGCCAATGGCCTCCCACACGGAGAGCAACATGCAGATGGACGAGAAGGACTTTTCGCCACCGGACAGTGTTTTGGTGTTCCTGCCAGCCGAGCTCTTGCGCGTCTCGTCGGGCTCGATCTGGACGAGCACCTTGCGCGAGCGATGGTCCAGGTCAATCTTGCCTCGGAAGCCGCGCTCACTGAGAAGATAGTTGAACTGGATGCGGATTCGGGCGCTGATTTGCCGCTGGAACTGGCGCCAGAGATGGAGACGTTGTTCGATGGCTCGCTTGAGAGACGAGATGGTGTCGTCTACGTCTTGGGTCTGCTTGACGACGTCCTCGTATCTCTCCCGGGTTTCGGTGGCACGGTCGTAGATTTGCTGGTCTGTTGCTCCAAGTCGTTTCTCCCGCTGTGCTAGCTGCTCTCGTACTTTCTCGTACTTCTTTTCGATGCTTCTGTGGTTCTCGTCATCGGGGATGTGGACACGTTCTGGCGCCATTTCCCGAGCTTGCCCGGTAAAATCTTCAACCTCGGCCGCCTTTTCGTCCCGTTTGGTCTCCGCGCGCCGCCGCTCGTTCCTTTCGATGCCAACTTGCTCAAAGGCGTCGTTCTTCTTCATAACAGCGATACGTCGAATCCCCTCATGAGACTTGATCTTCTCCTCTACCTTGTTGACCTTGCTCTGGAAATCGTCCCGCTCGCCTCTCTCGGCTTGCAATTTTCGCCTGGCTTCTTCGGCCTTCGCATTGAGCTCCGGCTTTGCCACTCTCATGGCGCCATACTGGTTGCCGATTTGATCCTCCTCGGCATGCTTCGCATCTAGCTCCGCCCGCAGGACGACGAGTCGATCGTCGGCGCCCTCGAAAGCATCGAGCTCCATCGAGATACGCTCCACCTCGGCTTGTGTTCGACGAAGCCAGTTTTCGAGGTCTTTCATCTTCTTGTGATGGTTGGCAAGCTCGGTCTTGCACCGCTGAAGGGCCTGCTGCGCCAGGCGGTCCTCACTCATGACTTCCCGCAGTTCCACGCCCAATTGCGTCAGGTTTTCCTTTTGGAGATCGATTTGGCGTGCGGAATCTGACTGCATTCTGGGGTGTTGGTTGACAGGCTGAATTGGGCTCGTACCAATTGATCCATTCCGATTGGTTATGCGTAATCCGTGGCCTCGTTTTCCTCTTCCATCGTGGAAACAGATGCACGCGCTCACATTGCGTGGAGGTGTGTTATCGATCATGACTCGTTGAGCCTCCGACCGCTCCTTGATTAGAACGATCTTTTCGATCTGGTTGTTGATGATGAGTTGCGATCGGACCAACTCGTCGTCAAATTGTAGAACCCTCAGAATCGTGTCGAACTGGTTATCGGGTTCTTGGCTGCTGGTGTCAATTCGGGTAGCATATGCGATGTAAATAGGGGGAGACCGTCTCATCCCAACCCGACGGATGAGATTCGAAAGTCTAGTCTGGTCAGGTTTGCTCTTCACAATGAACGCATTCAATGCATCTCCGAGTGTTCTCTCGAGAAGCCCGGACCATTCTGGCTTTGTGAGCCTCACATGGGCACCGATGGGTCCGATAGGTCTCTGCCCGAACCCACTCTCTCTCTCGATGGCCTTAACGAGGTTGACCATGTCCCCATCGTAGCCATCGTAGGCAGAACCAGTGCTTTTCTGGAGTTCTTGGACTTGTCTTTCTGCAGCCAAGATTTCCTTGCGCTTAGTGTCCTTGGCTTGATGATGTCTCCTGGCGGTTTGCTCAGCTTCCACCACTTTAGCCACAAGAGCCGGTTGCTGACGAGTGCCCTCGTTGATCTCTTCTTCCAAGGACTTCTCTTTGGCAGTTGCTTTGCCAAGTTCGGCATCCTTCTCCGCACGGGCGGATCCTGTTGACTCGCCGAGACGTCGCTCTTCCTCCTTAATCTTAATTTCACACGATCTGATGTCCTCTTTCACGGTTTTGAGGCGACCGTGTGCATCTCGTTCCTCCCGTTGTAGGTCGGCAAGGTCTTTCTTAGCTGCCTGGAAGGCTAATTCGCATTCGTGAATCCGCTCTTCGAAGACTTCTCGGTCTGTGTCTAAGTCCAGTCGCGCTTGTTTGATCCTCTCCAGTTTTTCTTCCGTGGCTTCAAGAGCTTGGGTCATCTCAGCACACTGTTGCTCGGCCTCGGCGATTGCTCTATCCCGTTTCTCAATAGCATCATTGCGTTCCTTAAGCAGTCTCTCCTGCTCCACCACCTGAGACCAGACGAGTTGGTTTCTGTAGTGCCTGGCCTTCTCACGCAGGCTCTGGTTCTTCTGCGCTGTCTCGGCAAGTCGTTGGGCATCCTCCATTTCCTTTTTGACTTGGCCGATCTTGGCTGTCAGGTCGTCTCTGAGGACTAGGGTCTTATCGAGTGTATCCTGTGACATCTTGTAGTCGTTGTCCAGCTGTTCCAGCTGCACGCCAGAGACGAAGTATTTGTATTTCTGGGCCGGAGTAGCCGAGTTGAGGAATTGACGAGCATTGTCCTGGGATAGGACCGTCAAGGGGTTACCAATTTGCAACGCGTACCACTCGGAGATTTCTTCGACCTCCTGCTTCTTCGTCGAGACGGTTCGTCCTAGAGCGCTCTTGATCTTGAATCCGCTGCCACCGGTCTTGGAGAAGTGACGCTCAACAATGATAGACTCGCCGTAAACTTCAGGCATGTATGCGTCCGAGCCAGCGTTCTTGATTTTGACAATCAGGGTGCCATGGTCGGTGCCTTCCTTGACAAATGACTTCATGCTTCCTCCACGGTTGGTATCGCTAGCCTTGCCACCAAGGCAAAGTGTCAGGGCTGTCAGCACAGCACTCTTGCCGCTTCCGTTCTCGCCGACGACAAAGTTGATGAGGGGTCCCAGCTCGACATGTAGCTTCGTATGGCACATGAAGTTGCAGCATGTGATGCTCTCAATAATACCGCCTTCAGATACCATGTTGTTCCCGAGGTTTGTCGGCCGGCGCTTGAGCCTCTGGGTGGCCTGCTGGTCGTCCCAGTCGGTGTTCTGCAGGTGCCTGAAGCCGGCATCTCGCATGAGCTCGTACTGGGTCTGTGGTGGGGAGTCTGGGCGATCGGGTAGGGCTTCATCGTCGCTCTCGGAGCTCGGCGTTTCATCGCGCTGGGGTGTCGGCTCCTTTGTTTGGACGTCGGTTGAGACTCGAACGCGCTTCCTCTGAAGATGGAAGGTTAGTTGAATCAAGAAAAGATCAGGTTCAGGGACCTCGGCCAGACCAGGCACTTACAGCTTCCTCTGGTCGAAAGTTAGAGCGTCCTTCGCGGACATCAACGACGTCTCCCCCCTCGTCATCCTCCACGACACGCCTTGAACGTTTCATGGGCGCCATGGCTGCGGTGAGCGACGCGGCACAGGCGGACGTGCGATGTGAAACCGCCAGCTATTATCGTGCGCAATCTTCGGTATAGTATTGCGCAACTGTCTATTGGGATTGGCGGCGCAGGGTGGTGGATCGCTATTCTTTTTCAGCCGTTGCGAAAGGCGTCGTTTGAAGATAAAGAAGATACTATACGCGTCGGAGTAGCTGGGACGTGTTTGGCGTGGTGGGGAAGTATTCCCAATGTGGGTTAGCGCGGTCGCATTCCATTGTTGCATCGCCCGCACCAATGACGCTACCCTGGAGCTTCCTCCCACAACGTCCACTTCGAGGGAAGGTGTCAACGGAATCGCTGACGATGTGTCTATGAAGGTGATAGTCATCATACTTAGCAAGTACAATGGCCACTGAGACCAAACTGGAGGACGGGGCTGGAGATCCGGCTCCCGAGCATGACGGCTTCAAGAGACAGCTCCCCGACAACTGTGTCGAATATCTACTCTTCATCCTGGATTCTCAGCAGGATAACCGGAAACAACTCTCCCAGATTGATCCCGTCAGGAAGTCTGCGCTCGAGCTAGCTGGTTCTCTGACCAAGGACTATATCTGGCAGAAAGATGAGTTCAACCTCGAACTGAAAAACGAGCAAGGTGAGCAGCATCGACTTGAACCACACGCACCCCCCCGCAC